>MU226505.1:742887-767051 GCA_018584345.1 Thuja plicata | reverse complement strand
GATGAGTTGAGGATTGATGTTAATTCTTCTCCTAATATATGTCTTTTCTATGAGCCTACTTTAGAATATAATTTACCTTCTTTCCCCTTTAGGGATCAAGCTTTAGTGATTTATGGTGCTCCTACAATGTGCTTTATTGATAGGGATGATAATCCTCCTATTTGCGATGAACCTTTGGATTTGGATATTGAATACTCTCTTCCTAATGAAGCCATTGTGGATGATCCTCCTATTTGGGATGAACCCTTGGATAAAGACATTGATTTATCCCCTCCTCTTGAAGAAGCTTTGATACAAGAAGGTGATTTATTAATGGATGACATATTCATACATGGTGGTGACTCTTTTTCTAAAACACACTCCCCTTATGCAGACAATTTAGAGAAAGAAGAAGACATTATAGATACTTTATCTCCATTTGGGATTTCGTCTAGTGATGAGGCATTAGTTAAGAATGATATGAATTCCCTTAAAGCTCTCCCTCTTAGTGATGATCTTATGGAGAATCAATATCCTACCTCATCTCCTCCTAGGATGTATTCTTTGCTTCCTTCTTGTGAACCTGTTTGTAGTGTGGAGACAACTAACATGGTTTATCCAAAACCCTTGTTGACTATCAAAGGTTGTCCTCGCATTACTATCAAAGGTAAACCTATGAAGTCTTTAGAGTCTTTCAATGATCAAGATTCTATAGCTCACAGCTATCGTACAAGTAATAAACCTCAACCAAATCTGGTGGTTCCTACTTCTTTACCACCTTCTCAACCCATTCTTCCTCCTCCATCCTGTCTTCCTAGCCAAGAGTATGATTTGATAAAACAATTGCACAATACCACTGCCAAGATTTATTTATGGGATCTTCTTCAAACTTCACCTACCTACCATGAAGCCTTGAAAAAATCTCTAGCAACTCTTCCTACTCTACCTCCTAATCAAGATAACATCAATGCCTTCTTACAGTGCATGCATGCTACCCCGGGTCCCTCCTCCTGACATTGTATTTACTCAAAAGGATTTACCTTCTAAAGAATTTCAGAATCAATATGATGCTCTTATGGTTGTTGTTACTATCAATAAGAGTATCATTTGTAGGACCTTGATTGATAATAGATATGGGATTAACATTTGTAGCATGGACATGCTCAAATTGATAAAAGTCGATCTTTCAACTATTCAACCTGACAATGCTCATATACATGGCTTTGATAACATTGATAAGAACACTTTGGGCATCATTACCTTACCTATCAAAGTAGGTCCAGACATCCTGAATACTCCTTTTCATGTTATGTCTAGACCTCTTAATTATAACCTCCTTTTGGGTAGACCTTGGTTGCATGAGATGCATGTTGTTCCTTCCACCCTTCACTGTAAAGTAAAGTTTATTCACAACAACATGGTGTATATACTTCATGCATATGATGCACCAAATCCTTGTTTGAATATTCAAACCCACAATACTCCTATTCCTAATAGTAATCCTTCTTCCTCTAATTCTCTTCCTGGAGATGATTATGTTAGTAATAAATGAGGGGAGGGGGGGTGAATCAATGGCCTAAAAAATAATCCAATTAATCAACCCAAAAACTTAGAACCACAATATTAAGCCTCTAGTTATCTTCAGTCCTATAAGATGAATGCCTTCAAATATACTTATCAAATTACTACTGCTCGGAATGCTTTGTTAAACCTTATTCTGTATGTTTACCGAATAGCAGTCTTTCAATTTACCGAAAAATAGTAAATTACTTAGAGTATACGGATCAATCCAGATTAGCTATGTGTAATGCAAAACACTAAATTAATGACTCATAAACACATTAACATGTGGATTTTTAACGTGGAAACCCTATTAAGGGAAAAACCACTTAAGACTGGTAACCCAAAATTTTCACTCTTCTGAAGTGATCTCGGTGAAGATCCAACCTTGTTAAAGGTTACAAACACACTGTTAGGTGTGACCTTGTTAGAGGATTTAAAAGATTAGTTTGTCACTTAATATCGAGAATTTCTATGCTACCTTCATTGTCCAAACTGTTTTGGTTTGTCAAATGGTATTTGGCATCTCATGCTATCTTCATGATCAAACTTTTTGATACTCCTTGGGATGTATCTCAATATAGAAAGGCTCTTTAAATCCTATTTGTTTAAGAGACTTTCTGAATCAATGGTTAAACTAAAAAAGTATGATCTGTTCACATATACAACTTATACTTTGTAGATTTTCAGATCTATTGTAAGCTCATTAACCAATCTGATCAATATATCTTTTCAATACCTTTGCTCCACTTTTGTTCTGCTCGGTGATGCTATGCTCTGTTGCTCGGTGTTCACAGAAATCTTTAGCTCTTTCCTTAGCTTGATTGATCAGGACTGTATGAAGTTATTCTTCATCAGTTTCTCTGCAGCATCCTCTTTTCATTCGCTCCCCTTAATTTGTAATGAATTAAGTTGTCTCTTTATAGACATGATATCACTGTTTCTAGGTTCTTGGTTTTCTTGATCTTGGCGTGATCCACAATCTTAACCAATTTGATTTAAATCAAAACTCATATTTTATCTCACAGAGAGCTTCCTGCCAACTAGACAAAATGAATTTAAATCCTTTACATATCTCTGGCTTTATCTTGTTGATGAAAACAATGATAACTACCAATTAAGTCTATATTTAGCTCTGCCAGCTAGATATTTTGTCATTTGTGAACTCCAGTTAACTTCGGTGTTTTAACTCTTTGATAGCTTTGATCAACACTCCAGTTCTCCTTGGGTTTCTTCATCAGTTTTGTCTGTTTGTCGGGCTACACTATGATTCTGATCATTGGGTATGCTTGTGATTCTGCTTGTCGGTAATGCTCGTCGGGTTTCTTGCTTGGGCATCACAGTGACTTGACTTTCGGTTATCTTTGTCTGTCGGGTTCCACTAGTTGTCGATATTTAGTCACTTATTGAATGCTTGTCTTTTATGCATTACTGAAAGCATAATCTTTATCTCTCTAATTCTTTGAAGTCTTTGACACTTTGATTATAACCGATTAGATTATATCAAGTTGAAATCAACGACAATACAATCCATTAACTGATTTAATGTCTTGCATTATCTTTCTTCATTTTGGTGATCAACTTAACATCTTCAAACATTCAATTAGTTACATTTCATCAATCTCTCCCTTTGGCATTGATGGAAACACACTACATTATCATACTATACTATTACTAATACAATATGAAATATAACAGTTTCATCAATCTTTCCTATTGTAACTATTACAAATGTCTGGTTCTCGATAAGCTCAAATAGCTTAGATTTGTTTCTTGCAGAGTGGTTTTATTCAATATTCAATCCTTTCATTGGATAGATGTAGCATCTAATGTCTCTATTCTGATATGTGCTCTGCCTTGACTATTCCTCTTCTTGATAATTTCTTTTTCTTTTGACAACAATCTCTCCCTTTGTATGAACTCTCTCCCTTTGTTACTTCTCTCCCTTAGATGGATATTTCATATGTAATCAATCTCTCTCCCTTTGAATATTGATTAACTCTTCCATCTGATTCTTAGGAACTTCTCTTCATGGATACTGATATAATATTTTCCTGATAATGAGATAATCTCTCCTTTGTGATAATGAATCTCTCTCCCTCATGATAATGAGATAATCTCTCCCTTTGACAACAATTCCAAACAATTATATCATCATTCATCCCTTTATATAATATATTCCTTGAATTTCCCTATCCATCAGCAATACAATGTCTCTGGTGTTCGGTGCAGGTTTGTACCTTGTTGTGTACATATGTATCTGTTGTTGTTCATCTCGGTGTTTGCATCAACATGAATGATATTCTAATTGTGTGTAGGCTGGTGCAACTTCCTATTCATCTTACTGACTAATAGACAAGGGTTAGACCCCTAGTCTCTGTCTCAAGTACTCAAATGTATCTTTTGGTAATGGCTTGGTGAATATATCAGCTAATTGTTCCTTTGATTGAACATATTCTAGTATCACCTCCTTTTCTTGCACTTGTTCTCTTAGATAATGATACCTGATAGCAATATGCTTAGTCTTAGCATGCATGACTGGATTCTTAGAAATTTTAATTGCACTAGTATTATCACAATAGATAATTACTGGTTCAAGAATATTCATATTCATACCTTCTAGCAACTGTTTGATCCATGCAATATTAGAGAAATTTGCAGCAGCAGCCACATACTATGCTTCTGCATTAGACTGAGAGATGCATCCTTGTTTCTTGTTGATCCATGTGACAAGTCTGTCACCCATGAAGAATGCTCCTCCAATTGTGCTCTTTCGGTCATCAATGTTTCCAGCCCAATCAACATCTGTATAGACTTTTAGCTCAAATTTTCCTTCTCTTTTATACCATAATCCATAGTCCTTGGTGTTCTTCAGATATCTCATAATTCTCTTGACAACAGTCATATATGATTCTTTGGGATTAGTAGAGAATCTTGTAACTATTCCAATTACATGTGCTATATATGTTCTGGTATGAACAACATACATTATTTTACCAGTCATTGATCTATACAAGGTTTGGTTTACCTCATTTGATTTGTCTTCTTTTGTCAGCTTACATCTGGTAGCCATATGTGTTCCAACTGGTTTGGAATCTTCCATCTTGAATATCTTCAGCACTTCCTTGATGTATTTGGACTGAGTGATATATATACCTGCATCTTGTTCAAGAATCTATAGACCAAGAAAGTTTTTGATCTCCCCAAACATAGACATTTCAAATTCTTTGCTCATTTCATTACAAAAGGATTTGCATAACATTTCATTTCCCCCAAAAATGATATCATCAACAAAAATTTCAGCAATCAGAATATTACCATCAGTATCTTCTTTTAAGTATAGATTGTTGTTTTCACTTGTTCTTACAAATTTTATGCTAATGAGATAGGAGTGAAGTATTTCATACTAGGCTCTAGGTGCTTGTTTCAATCCATACAAGGATTTATGTAGTCTATATACCATGTTTCTCTTGTATGGATCAACAAACCCTTCTGGTTGTTCAATGTATACTTCTTCCAGTATTCCATTTAGGAATGTAGATTTTACATCCATCTGATATACCTTGAATCCTTTGAATGCAGCATAAGCAAGTAAGATTCTAACTCCTTCTAGTCTAGCAACAGGTGCAAAGGTTTCTCCATAATCAATATCTTATTCTTGTGCATATCCCTTGCATACTAACCTTTCTTTGTTTCTTGTGACCTCTCCATTCTCATTCAGCTTGTTTCTGAATATTCATTTGGTACCGATGACATTCTTGTCATCTAGTCTCGATACTAGTGTCCATGTACTATTCTTCTCAATTTGTTCTATTTCTTCATTCATAGCACTGACCCATTCTTCATTCTCAAGTGCAGTATTAACAAATTTAGGCTCAAAATCACAAAGTAAACATCTAGTGTTTAGTGACTCACTTCTTGTTCTCATTCCAGCCTTCTCGTCTCCTATGATTTGATTTTGTGGATGATTTCTTGTGACATACTTAGAAAGTTTTGGTTAAGCTTTGTGTTCATCATTTTGATCATCTTCTTGACCTTCGTTCTAATCTCCATCGCTCGGAACATCATCTTGAGGATTTTCCTAATTTTTGATAATTGCAGCCTAATGTTCGGTTGCAATGTTCTATTGCTCGGGAGCGATACACTGTTCCTCGGGTAGAGTTTTAGGTTATGTATAAACAAACCTATTGTAGTCCTCTAGTTCTCTTCTTCTTTCCTTATCATTCTTTTCTGCAAATTCATCTATTTTCACATTTGCACTTTCAATAATCTTGTTAGATGACTTGTTAAGACATTTATAAGCCTTGATTTTGGTTTAATACCATACAAAGATACCTTCTTCACTTTTGGAGTCAAGTTTTCCATTTCTATCATCTTTCGAAATATAACATTGACTGCCAAAGATTCTGAAGTAACTTACATTAGGTGTGTGACCATACCAAAGCTCATAGGGTGTCTTCTTTGTGTCCTTCTTCAATTGTACTCTGTTTAATGTGTAGACAACAATACTGACAACTTCCCTCCATAAATTTTGAGTGATTCTCTTCTCGATCATAAATTTTCTTGCACAGTCAATAATTGATCTTTTTCTCCTTTCAACAATTCCATTTTGTTGTGGTGTTCTTGGTGCAGAAACCTGTCATTTAATTCAATGCTCATTGCAATAGTTAGTGAATTCATCTAAAGTAAATTCCCCTCCTCTATATGACCTTAAGCATTTCAATTTCTTTTCACTTTTTTTTTCTACCATAGCCTTATACCATTTAAACATCTTGAATGCTTCTAATTTATCATTTAAGAACATAACTAACATCATTCTAGAATAATCATCAACAAAGAGAATAAAATACCTATCTCCATAGTAACTCTTTGTCCTCATGGGTCCACATAGATCAGTATGGACTAATTTGAGAATTGCATTAGATGTATGGGTTTTACTCTTGAAGCTAGACTTTTTCATCTTACCTTTTTGACAATTCTTGCACATGATATGCTCAGGCTTAGATATGCTTGGTAAGCCTTTGACATTCCTTTTGTTGCTTATCTTTATCATGCTGTGAAAATTCACATGACACAATCTTTTGTTCCACAACCATATGTCCTCATTTCTATCCATTAAACAAGTGGTGTTAATGTCATCAAGATAGAAAAGGTTACCTTTTGTCTGCTCACCGGTTCTGATCAAACTTCCTGATTCATTGAAGATATTTGCCTTCTTATTTTCAAATGCCACTCGATGACCTATATTATTCAGCTGTGAAACACTTAACAAATTATAATTCAGTCCTTTTACCTAGTAAGCATTTTCACATTTGATCATGTTACTCAACATTATAGTTCCTTTACCTTCAACTGGACAAGGTGTATCATTTCCCATTCTTACTGAACCACCATTATAGTATTCAAAAGTCTCAAACTTTTGTTTATCACCGGTCATATGGTGAGTGCAGCCACTATCTATGATCTAGACATCATTCTTACTAACCTTAGATATGAGTGCAATTTCTACATATACCATCTCAATGTCTTCTTTTAATTTAGTGTTAGTGTCATCACCTCTGTTCTCAGCTAGGTAACAAGCTTTCTTCCCTTTCTCCTTGTAGTCTTGGGTATCTCTTTTGTCAAATTATCAATTTCTTCAATAATCTCTATTATCACCTCTATCAAACTTCTTCTCATATGATATGTCATTACTTCTATCATCTTTTCTTTTGTTCAGACATCTTGCAACAAAGTGTCCAACCTCTTTACAATTGAAACATACAAGTGGTAATTTACCTTTGTATCTACCTTTGCCTCTCTGCAATCTTCTTACCATTAGTGCTTCAATCTCATCAAGTCCTTGATCCTCATTATCAATTTCACTATCATTTCTAGTAGCATGTCTATGACTTGAATTACTTATCTTTAAAGAGGATTTGAATGCAAATTCTATAGATGGTAAGACGCTATTATGAAAGTTATTCATTTCAAATGAAATCAGACTATCTAGAGTAACTCTATTGTTTGCAACTACTCTCATTTATTGAATAGCAGATACTCTAATAGCATATACAAGCAGTAAGGTTCTTAAGATTTTACTTACCATTGTCTCCTCTTCAAGTAAACCTCCAACTCCTTAGATAGCGTTGACTACCTCTTGGATTCTATAGCTATACTGAGTGATATTTTCTCCTTCTTTCATCCTTAGGTCATAAAACCTCCCTCTTAGGATTTCTGCCTTGGTTATTAGTACATTAGCGTCTCCTCCATGTACCAGCTTCAACTTATCCCACATTTGCTTTGCAGAGGTGCAGGTTTTAACATCTTCAAACTCAACATCGGAGAGTGATGAGGCAAGTTCTATCATCACGCAATTATGCTCATGCTTTTCTCTTAATTTCTCAAGAGTGTGAGGTCCTGTAGGCAGCACATATTCAGTGTCAAGGTGTTGAGTAACATCATTACCAATACCTGATAGGTGGATTCTTATTCTACTTTTCCATGATGCAAAGTTGTCTTTACTCAACTTGGGCACATATCGTATGTTCATCTTGTGATCTTTTGCTTGAGCTGTTAAACTCCCTTTCTAAGCACACAAGCTCTGATACCAATTGTTAGTAATAACTGAGAAGGGGGGGGTGAATCAATGGCCTCAAAAATATTCCAATTAATCAACCCAAAAACTTAGTACCATAATATTAAGCCTCTAGCTATCTTCAATCCTATAAGATGAATGTATTCAAATATACTTATCAAAATACTACTGCTTGGAATGCTTTGTTAAACCTTATTCTGTATGTTTACCGAATAGAAGTCTTTCAATTTACCAAAAAATAGTAAATTACTTAGAGTATACCGATCAATCCAGATTAGTTATGTGTAATGAAAAACACTAAAGTAATGACTCATAAACACATTGACACATGGATTTTTAACATGGAAACCCTGTTAAGGGAAAAAAAACCTTGGGACCGGTAACCCAAAAATTTCACTCTTCTGAAGTGAGCTCAGTGAAGAGCCAACCCTGTTAAAGATTACAAACACACTGTTAGGTGTGACCTTGTTAGAGGATTTAAAAGATTAGTTTGTCACTTGATATCGGGAATTTATATGCTACCTTGTCCAAACTCTTCTGGTTTGTCAAATGGTATCTGGAATCTCATGCTATCTTCATGATCAAACTTTTTGATACTCCTTGGGATGTATCTCAATATAGAAAGAATCTTTAAATCCTGCTCGGTTAAGAGACTTTCTGAATCAATGGTTAAACTAAAATAGTATGATTTGTTCACATATACAACTTATACTTTGTAGATTTTTGGATCTATTGTAAGCTCATTAAACCAATCTGATCAATATATATTTTCAATACCTTTGCTCCACTTTTTTTATGCTCAGTGATGCTATGCTTTGTTTCTCAGTGTCTCCAAAAAACTTTAGCTCTTTCCTCAGCTTGATTAATCAGGACTGTATGAAGTTGTTATTCATCAGTTTCTCTCCAGCATCCTCTTTTCATTCACTCCCCTTAATTTGTAATGAATTAAGTTGTCCCTTTATAGACATGATATCATTGTTTCTAGGTTCTTGATTTTCTTGATCTTGGTGTGATCCGCAATCTTAGCTAATCTTATTTAAAGAAAAACTCATATTTTATCTCGTAGAGATCTTCCTGCCAACTGGACAAAATAGATTTAAATCCTTTACTTATCTCTGGCTTTATCTTGTCGATGAAAACAATGATAACTACCAATTAAGTCTATATTTCACTCTACTAGCTAGATATTTTGTCATTTTTTAACTCCAGTTAACTTCAATGTTTTAACTCTTTGATAGCTTCGGTCAACACTCTAGTTCTCCTTGGGCTTCTCCATCGGGGTTGTCTATCCGTCGGGCTACACTGTGATTCTGGCCGTCGGGTATGCTTGTGATTCTTCTCATTAGTAATGCTCGTTAGGTTTCTTGCTCAGGCATCACAGTGACTTGACTTTTGGTTATCTCTGTCCGTCGGGTTCCACTAGCTGTCGGTGTTTGTAGTCACTTAGCAAATGCTTGTCTTTTATGCATTACTAAAAACATAATCTTTATCTCTTTTATTCTCTGAATTCTTTGACACTATGATTATAACCGATTAGATTATATCAAGTTGACATCAATGACAATACAATCCATTAACTGATTTAATGTCTTGCATTATCTTTCTGCATTTTAGTGATCAACTTAACATCTTCAAACATTCAATCGGTTACATGTCATCAGATTGGGGAACCTTGGATTTTAATCCTACCTTTATTGGAGAGTATAAAGTTTCTAATCTTGATTTTATGAAGCAACAAAGAGAGTTTGAACAATGAGATTTTGTTTCTACTTCTAATGCCCTTTGTAATAACTTTGTCACTTCTTCTACCCACTATGAATCTGTCAAACCTACTAGTGATGACAAAGTGACTACTGAAGTTCCATTGAATCCTTCTGATATGGCTTCTTTTTATGGTCATGGTTATCATTTACTAGTTAAACAAGGATTCCATGGTCAAGGATGTGGTAAGCATAATCTGGGAATTCAAATTCCCTTACAGAGTGGGAGGGGCATGAGCATTCTTATGGATTGGAATTTAATCCTCAACAACACATCAATGTTACCAACATCTCAAATAGAACTTCAAAACATGATGACCCTATCAAGGAATTTGCCCAAGAAGTTCTTTTTCCTAAACTCCTTTGTGATAAGATGATTACTAGACCTAAATGCAAAAAGAGACGTAGTCCATACTTGAAGACTCTTCCTTTTTTTTTGTATCATAGATTTCATGATCACTCTACTAATGAATGTCATGCTTTACATTATAAGATTAGGCAACTCATTGATAGTAAAGTTATTTATATATCATGTGGCAATGAGTTGTATTTCAATCCTATTTTCTCTAAATAACATTTATGTTCCTATTATGGAACTACACATTATGTAAACAATGTTAGCCTAATATTTGGGGGCTCATTGTCTTGCATAGTGTTGTGGGTGATATAATAGGTCCCCTTTCATCCTTGTTCCTATGCTTAGGGGGCAAGGATGCCATCTCCTTGTTTTCTATCTTTTCAGGATCCACTTTTCCCTTGGTTAAGCAATATCTATCTATTATGTGATATCCAATCATACATGAAAGTTTTGGTTTGCATTGAGGATCTATGTCCTTGATTATAACCTATTTCGTTGTTTGACACTGGCTTTCCATGGTTGATAAATCTCACACCTTGGAAAATTAATAGTGTGCTATCCCTCACAAGGGTTACTTTTTCACTTCATGCATGATATCTCTTTGCATTCGTCCCTTCCATGGCCTCATAGGAGATGTGACATTCTTGGCTTGGACTGGGTGTTGTCTATGGATATTTTCTTGTTGTTGAAGAAGGATTTATCCTTGTTCTTTTCTTTCCTTAACATGACAAAATAGTATTTTTTTTCCATCTTAAGAAGGGGGGCATATATACGGCATCCCTCATTCTATATTTTGCATTTTTTTTCTAACCTTTTGTTTTGCAGCATTTTAAATCCTCAAAAAGTAACGCACATAAGTTTCTAAATCCTTAAGAGATATGCATTCAATTACAATTTAATATGGTAAATCCTCAGAAGGTAACACACATAAGTTGCTAAATCATGAAGAGATACACATTTTACAAATGTGTTCCATGGTGATATAAGGATATGGATCCAGGCGTACTTCATAAAAGCCGTTAGAAGAAGCACTACATGCACAAAGCCACCAAAAGGCGCACAACTTTATAGGGTGACTATCAAGTGCTTGTTTGGTGGGCCATCCTATCCTTCTTGTGGTTCATAGTGAGATACACACATCTTACTGGGCAAGCTATCCACCCCCTCTTTTTCTCTTTAACTGGTGATATCTCTCTTATCGTGATCTTAGGGTAGATAAAGACTTAAGTCCCTAGGGGATTGAGGATTCCTTTGTCCCTTTTTTTATTACAATAAGATTATCTTTTCTTTGTGATCTCCTTTACCAAGAGTTTGCATCGATTCTATACTCTTGCTAAAGTGGGGGCTAAATGTATAGCCAGAAAATGGAAGCACTTTCATTGTGGACTAGTTTAGCATTCAAAGTGTTGACGGGACTTTGTGACCGGTCCGCCAACAGATGTAAGTTGTCATCGGGTACAAGGGTACCAGAAAACTTCCTCTATAAAGGTCATCTAGGGAATAAATTCTCCAGGCCTTCAAGCACCTAAGAGTCGGGTCTCAACAGTGCGGGAGCTAAGTTGGGTGTGTGACTATTTTGTTCAGGGGGGTAGCTGGTTTTCTTGGCTCATCTTCTCTAGGGATTTCGATAAGTTGAGGTTCCCTACAAGCACTTGGGTTACCAAACAAACTTAAAAAGATATGCTAGGGTTAGAGCGTATGCATTCTACTTATAGTTATGCCAATACATTCAAAACATCAACCATGCTCTAACATCCTACACTAAATACCGAATGCATATGGAACCATCAGTTCATACATATTCAATAGCAAGGGGAAAAGAGGTTGTTAATCTACTTAAAACATTAGAGCAAGGGACATCAAAAACATACATCACAAAAGAACAGTAATCCATAGATTAGAATGCTAACAACTTCATTGCCAGAACTCTTCTTTCTTTATTAACAGGTTTTCCAACAGCACTGGTGTGTACATCAACGGCTCCAAGAGAGCATCTAACTACTGAGAACTACTAAGAACTATCGAGCATTGAGATCTGCAGCTACAAGAAATGAAATGTTGAAATGCTATTACTATGGACTGCAAAATCATCAATTTCGCCGACACTTGGAATGAGGTCAAACTTCTTATTTATACACATGTTTGCCCTAAAGTTAACCTAATATAACTTTACACTCAACAATAAAATACAATTTCCAGTGGCCAGTACTACCTACACCACGTTACAACTACCTTGAGAAGAATAGAGGTCTGACATGTCAGAAGAATAAAACAAGAAAAGAGGTATGGAAGAATAAGCCTCGAGAAGAGAGCCAGAGGAAGAATAGAAGAAATCCGATCTCCTAAGGTTCAAGGCTACATTCCTCATCAATGCAAAAGTGGCTTGCTATCTTCAATGTGCTAGGTGTTCAATGCTGGGGCGACACCTTGGGAAGACCACCTGTCAGAACCATCCCTCTTACTGACATACCTTACCAGGATCATCCACTTTATGACCCCCTTATTAACTTCCTAATAATGATTGGTTGGCTCTAGAGAACCTAGACATAGGTCATTGAAATGATACAAAAGTGTCAGATTCGGGACTCCAGGATCTGGGAGCTTGCGCTCAAAGAATGAAAGAATGTTCAAAATATATCCTACTAGTGAAAATATCCATAATCTAGATAACCTTATTGCTCCTTACTATTCTTGAACGTTTCTAGGAGTAGGGAAATTCCATCCTTGTCAATGTCCTTTAGGCCATCTTGACGGTACTTGGCTGCCTCCACCTGTTCGACCAGATTCAGAGTACTTTCCTTAAATTTTGTGGCCATCTTGGTGGCATCATGGCCTCGGAGCACCATGCATGATATTCGTGACATCTTCACTTCGTCCATTCCCTCCAAGGACTGATACTGAGCCCCCATCAACTTATCAAACTTCCCCATGACGTATTCCTCCAGAGTACATGTTCCAGTACTAAAGGGATCGACTCTTGAAACCCTTGAAATGAATGCCTTGTATAAATTTAAAGAATATTCTACCTCTGGAACCTTGTCCCGCAAGGCCCCTACCAGTTTCTTGCTTATCTCCAATGTGAGATCAAGTCTGGAGTGTTGGGTTCAAACAAAGTTGAAGGAATCCTCTCCTAAAATTTTGGCCTAGGTGACAATTTCCTCCTCGAGACCCATGAATTTTCCTAACTCACCTATCCATGCCTCCTATTTCTTGATCTCCCCTTCCCAGATGGAAATAGTAGTTTTAGCCTGATGCAGAACATTCTTGGCTTCATATAGGTCGGGGAGAGTGGCCACTAAGAAACGTTGGATGTTCCTTACTTGTTCAACTACCCAATCATCAACTTCCTACGCCTTCTTCTTCATTCCTCTAAGTGCGTCAATGTCACCCTATGGAAGCGGTGCTCCGAACGTGGAAGCTCCCAGAGGAATGCATTGATGGGTTGGGCAAGCTCTATCAAAATCCTGAGGAGATTTGGATTTTTCTCCTTTTCCTCATTTAGCTTCTGAGATTGTTTGTCATATCGGGCCTCCACTACCCTGGTGGCCTCCTTAAACAGGTCAAGTTCTCCTTGTTTATCCCTCTTCCCTAGATAAACCTCTGTGATGGTGTAATCTTTGGCTCTTGTTGTCGCCGCATCTATTTCTGGGGGAGGTGTTGCAATCACCTCAATAGTTTCTCCACCCAGACCGGTCCATTGTGTTGCAATCACCTCAATAGTTTCTCCACCCAGACCGGTACGAGTGGAATGGAGGTTCCGAGCCTTTTTTTCCTTGGGGGGATCCTATATCTATGCCATCATCTCCACCAAGGAGAGATGGGCCTTTTCCACCGCTGGGGCTTTCCTCTTTCTTGAATCCACCAACCATTGTGGTGGTAGGGGTGGCCTTTCTGCCAAAGTTTTCTCACGTGAATCCCCTCTGGGGTTCTGTCATGCATCCTTGGTATCTTGAGTCTCTTCAGACTCTTTTCTCGTATCCTTAGGACCACCTACATCATCCACCTTAGTGGTGTCAGTATCTTCTACCCTAGTGTCCATGTCTTTAGCAACGTCGGGCTCAACATCTGTATCCCCAGGGTTCTGACCCTCATCTTGTTGCTGTTGTTTTTCTTCTTCTTCGGCTTCATCCACTAGGATTTTTTTCTCTGTGGGGATATCCTTAGGAGGTGGCTGAGGTGTCTGGCCAAAGTTTGATAGTGCGGCCACTGAGATCACCTCACCAAATGTTACCTTCTTTGGAGGCGATGTCTGGATCATGGTGACTGAGGTTACGGTTGCTCCCATAGGTTTGGTTCCCTCAGTAGATGTCGGCTGCTCATTTTGTATTTGCCCTTCCTTCGTGGTCTTTGTAACCTATATCTCTGGGATATCAGAGATGTTTACCTATTCTAGCTCCTTTTCTTGTTCCTCCTAGACTTCCTGCTCTAGGGAAAATTCTTTCTCTGAGATTTATTTCTCAGGAGGGATCACTACTTCCTCCTAGGCAGCTATCTCTTCTACTTCCTTCCCGAGATCCCCTTGTAATTTTACAAGTTCATTTGTCCCAAATAGGTCATCAAAGTCATCATGTGAAGGGGAGGTCTCTGGAGGATCTTCAGGCTGATTGTCTAGCTCCGCAGAGTCTGACAAGACAATCTATACTTCAGGGATGTTAGGAATCCCAATTTCTGGCTCCACCCTTGGCTAAGGATCAATTGTTATTTTCTTCTTCCTCGTGGTTACCAATGGGGGCCCGATGTCCAACATAGCTACCTAATCTTCCTCCACTCTTGTACCTGTTACTCAGACCATTAATTATGCAAGTGAGGGAGAATTGGAAGGGCGAACAGGTCTGACCATGATGGTTGGAGTGGCCAGTCGAGTGATTAGTGTGTCCTTCATTTTCCAGGTTGTAGCCAAAGTTTGTTGCAATTGTTCTATTATGGGAACCATAGATGGGACTTGAGATGGGGTCCCCATTTTTCTCTTCCCTCTATCCTCGCCCTGCGAGGAGGTTCTAGTCCTGGAAGTTGACCCTCATAAAAATGGGCCAACCTTGCATGTGCTTTTCAGACATACCTTTTGAAAATACGCATGACTGTGCTCAATTATATTTCTGGAGATGTCCTCTATCATTAGGCCTTTCGGCGCATCCCAATTTACCAGAGGGAGGGCCATTTTGTCTACTCCCTTTTCCTTGTATTGCAAGTCCTCAGTGGACTCAATTTCCAAAAATTCCTTGGGGAAATTTTGAAGCTCCAGCCGTTTCATCATCCCTTTTGTCATCCAGACAAAATGTCAGTTTCAAACTTCAAAATCATCCTAGCAATCTTCCCAAAAATCTTCTAAGTGAGGCTCATGTGGGGGAGCTATTCGGGGAAGTGTCATCACCACCTTATCTAGCGGATCAAAATTCTTCCGCTCTAAATAGAAATTTTCCAATCCCAGACTCTTAAGTTCACTATCGGCCTCCTTTGCCAATGCGAGGTTGCAGGTATAATTCCCATAAGTGATTGGGAATGGGAATTTAGTAACCTTCTTCACTGTGAAGAGGGCATGTAGCTCCAGAATTTGTTTGCAGTATTCTAAAAGAATTATCTTGTCTCCATAATGTTTGGGAAATAAGTAGGGTTTCCCAGAGAAGCTGGTTACCCAAATGTATGTGTGTTGCTGGAATTGAATGTAATAGTGGCCATAAGTGTTGACCAGGGTCATTGCCTCTTTTGATATCCCATTCCTGACATCCTGAGTGGATGTGAGAAGGTTATAATAAATGAATGCATCATTTACTCTGCAGAAGCTGGGTAAACTGGCCTCCCACTGGATTTGCGGGAATAATCCCATGGAGTATTTTGGCCTTTTCCAATCTCGAGCTCGCCGAATGTTAATAATCCATTGGTGATGAGGCGTTGTTGTGCCAGGGCCCACAAGACATATGAAGTCATGTAAAATTTGGGGGTTCGGGTGACCTTGGCAAGCTGGGAGTCTACGTGATTGGCGATGATGGTGGCCCAATCAAAATTCTGCCCTCTGAAGGTGATACCGAGAAAGAAATAGTACATCCATTCCAAGAATTCCCGGGCATGGGGCTCTCCAAAGACCCTGCATAGAGAAATTATTCCCATCTCTATGCTCTCTTTAAATTCAGTCTGGGGGATTTCCAATTTCATATTTTTGAAATCCCTCATTGGCACCTTGAGCCATTTTTTTTTTATATATTGTCAGGCCATGAGATATGGCTTCTGAAACTCCTCCAAGGCCAAAGACTGAGTGAGGACAGAGGCATCATCAAATTGGGGGATCCCTAGCCCCACAGAAAATGTTACGGCATCCAGAGACACCATAGGCGTTGGGTATTCGGTTGGGAGAAGGGAAGCCAGCATGACAGCCTGGACAGTTGTGTTGTAGTGTTCTGCCAGAGTGAGGATGAGCTCTGACGCCAGCACAGAGCATGGGAAGCAAGCGGCCTTAAGGATCCCAGAGGCCATGACATTGAGGGCCAATTGATCTCCTATCAATTGCTAGATGAACATCATTTTAACTAAGGCCTGCATTTGGACCCACATTCTGACACTTGTGTCAGTGATCAATTTAAGCTTAGAATCGACCTTTGATCCCAAAATATCCTCTCCCTTTAGATACTTCATTGTTAATGTGATTTTTTCTAAGGCCTTCTCGACCTTTGTCCTGATAGCTGCCCTGGTTGCATCATTAGTGGGGAGTTCCAGAATCCTGGGTGGAAAGGATGCTGACACTTCTGACATGATTGGTGAGTGATATTCTGGCAACCTGCAAGACAAGATGACCATTAGTACGTATATAAAACAAAACTTTATTTCAAACTTTGAAGATTTTCACCACCACTTCACATATGTTCCTGAGAGGATGTTAGTCTATGTCAAACCCTGAAAAAGATATACATTAAAATGACTTAGGAATTTCATCTCTACCTGGGCTTCTTGGGATTCTAGCTCATGTGCTGAAAATGAAATGAGGACCAAAGGGAGAATCAAGGTTCGGAGTCCGGTAAACTAGTTGTTACACGACATGACCAGAAATTATCCATACTAGGCTGACGTGGAGGTGTCATGTGGCCATGCAGTAATGGGATTAATGGAATTAATGCTGACAACTGTCTAAACACGCACGAAAATGAATGCCACTTGAGCCAGTTTTGAATGCTCGCATGGGAAACTTAACCCCCCATTAAGACTGACTTGACAGGGGAGAGAGAAAACTGTCATAGCTCAAACCAGCAAGGAGTCGAGTTTGAACTAGGAAGACGTCTCTCTCAGACAAGCTCCAAATTTGGGGCTTTTGATGCATGGAGCACGATGAGCTTGCCACTTAGATAGAGTGTAGGATATACAAGAAATACATACAAAGCCAAAGCGCAAATGAGGGCCAAAACAAAACTCGTAGGTTAGCCCAAAATAGACATATATACAAACATATATACATAATTTTACATAATGTACAAGATTATACAATGATATTTACACTATCATACAAAATATACAAAAAACACTTCCTTAGATTACAACTGCACAGAGGGCGGACAACCCTCTAGCATAGCAATCCCACCAACGGGAGGCGACAACAGAAATGAAACCAGAGACGGAAAACAAGAAATGGAACAAAAACAAGCAAGGCAGAGTGCAAGAAAAACTAGAAAACCAGAAAGAAGAGAGCCAAAAGGCCTACCTGGAAACATAGAGAATGCGGGAAGGTGAGCACAGAAAGTGCTCTACAACTGGTTTGAATGGAACTGACCGCAAATGCACCACTTCCTACTGCCTTCTGAACATTTTTAATCACCGAAGTACTTTGCACTTAATCACCTTAATCTCTTTGGTAATAGCCTGAGTGTTTTGATTGCGGTAAATGTGAAAGTGATAGGTGAAACCAATTTATACCCTTAGGGAAAAAACATAATGCATTCCTCCACAAACTCTGGAATAGGCAAACCTCTGGACTCTAGGTCCGGGGATTCCATGCAGCCACACCTTCTCTCAAAAGAAGACATGATGGCAGAGAGTCCCAGAGTCTGAGATTTGGTCAGCTCAAAAGACAAGCAAAAATATGGGACCGGGTCCCGGAGATAAAAGAAGACAAGAAGCAAAAGAAAACAACCCTCATGAAAGAAAACCCCGAAGGGAAACAAAGAAAATAAAAGAAACCAAAGAAAAGCAAAAGCGAAAAAAGGGGGACCCAACATTTTGCCTACAAAATGTAGGGATAGGTAGGCAGGGCATAACAAATGGTGACTATCTGGGATGAATGCCTTAGTGCATTCAAGAAATTCATAATCTCTAGTTAGCAAAACCAGAATTAATCTTTACCTAGAGTGTTTTGCTTGCAAGGTGTGAGGCATCTAAGAAAATCAGACTCATCATTGATTCAATCTTTTGGTCTTTTGTTAGTTGTGAAGTGTGTGCTTTGAAAGAAAACCAAGCCGATGACCCTCAGGAGAAGCAGAGAGGAGGCACTAAGCATATCAAACCAAAGTCATCATATCTTGCACATTTCCCCCAGATATCAAAATTGTCTATTCTTCAGTTCTTTTCTTTTCTTTCTTTCCTAGATGGGAAGGCGGTACTTCTTTCACTGTGAACCTTAAGCTTAGCTAATTTTAATGGTGGTACTTCTTTCACCCTGCCATCCATTTTTAAATTCTTGAATAGGAGAGAACATTTTGGAACTAGGATATTTTAATGATTTCAAACTTGGTCAACCACCAGTGCAACCGATATGCTCTCAAGGTGTCTGATTACTTGTTCCTTAAATTTTTTGTTAACTGATGTCCGAACAGTCAAGATGCGAATCTGATGAAGATTACCCATTACCTTTTACCGTACTTACAAAATAACTTCAGAGTGTAGGAAAATTCCACCATGCTAACAATAGATTTTGAATTCACCGGAATACAAAAGGTACCGTTCCAAAGACTAGTTGTTATATGAAGCATACCTATTTACAAGAAGAAGACAACACGCTGGGGACCCAAAAAACAAATGCAAAGAAAAAGAGAACCAAAAAGTGAAAGCAAACAAGGAAAGAAAAAGGCTACTCTAGAGGGCTTCCAACAAGCTATTTACAAGGACAAGGCACTCTAAACAGAGTACCAGGAAATATATTTACAAGCAAGAACTTTACATAGAGTACAACTTTGGGCAGACTTACCACCTACCTCATTTGAAATAGTGCTTGAGGAACTGACCATTGACAGGCAATGGGACAGCTTCTCCAGTCATGGTATTGAGGTGATAAGTATTTTCCCCATAGATCTCAGATATCATATATGGTCCGAGCCAGAGCCGTTGAAACTTAGTGAGCTTTCCTTTCTTTTCATGGGCCTTGTCCCACAAAAGGACCAGGTCTGAAATCTGAAAGGCCTTATACTAGGATCTTCGGTCAAACCATCATTTTACTACCGCTTGATGATGTGCGAAGTGTTCAAGGGATGCATCTCTTTGTTCCTTCATTCATACCAGATTCAGAAACCGAACCTCCATGATGTTATCTTGGTTGTTGAATTCCTGCATAAACTGTAAGACTGAGATCTATAGGTTGATGGGGAATACTAGATTCTGGCCATAAACCAGATGAAATGGGGAAGTCCCCAGGGCTACTTTAATTCTGATGTGATCCTCCCTAAGGGTGAACCTAAGCTTTTGATGTCAGTCTTGGGGGTTTTTTTCTAACAGATGTTTGATAACTTCTAACATATTTTTGTTGGTTGATTCAGCCACACTATTTCCATGGGGGTAATAGTTGTTGGAGAACTTTAAAGTGATCTTCCTTTTGTATGTCCATTCAAGTAATTACACTGAAGAAAATTCTGGACCATTGTCACACACTATATCAAATGGCATTCTGAATCGTGTGACTATGTTTTCTTCCAAGAATTTAATAACTACATATGTCGTGTTGTTTTTGCAAGGAATCGCTTCAGACCACCAGGTGCAATAATCGGTAGAAGTCAAAATATACCGATGGTTGGCAGATGAGTTGGGGTTGATTTCCCCAATAAAATCAAATTCCCATTGGGTGAAGGGTCTAGCTTTGAAGATCGACTGCAAAGGCATGGCCGAGTTTCACTCATGATGTGCCATTGTTTGGCAAGTATGACACCTTTGAACATGAGTATAGACATCCTTAAAGATGCAGGGCCAATAATATCTGGCCTGGAGGATCTGATGGGTGGTGGTGTCAACTGAGCCATGCCTAGTTCCAAACTACCCGTGGAATTCTTCAATAATTTTTGTAGCTTGGTCCCTTTCAATGCACCGTAGGTATACCCCTTCATAGTTCCTGCAAAAAAGTGTTCCATTTTTTATCATGAACTGTGCACTTTTTAGCCGCAGGGCGCTATGTTTGTTTGGGGGTAGCCCCTCCGAGCATTTTTTATTGAACAATAGGTACAACAAGTCAGTATACCATAGATCTTGAGTGATGAACTCCACTGTATAAGTTTGGCATTCAATATTGGGAGTTTGTTCTACCATCTCTCTACATAGTCCCTGGCCTCAGAATATATTCATAGGTTACATTTCCAAATCATACTCTTGGAGGATGGCCATCCATTTCCCCCGTTGTTCACCCAATTCACTCTATAGGAGCAGAGATTTAATAGCTTGGTTCGAGATGATAGCATGCACTTTGCTCTAGAGAATGTAATGCCAGAATTTCTTCACAGCGCAGACGAGAGCAAAGGCCTGCTTTTCCAAAGATGAATACCGGTCTTCGGTGTTCTTAAAAGGGGAGCTCATAAAATCTATTGGTCATTTTTCCCCTTTGACCTTTTAGGTCAAAACTACCATGGAAGAATGCGGTGAAGCAAAAGAGTATATGTGAAAAGGGAGGGAATAGTCCAGACTAACCAAGACTGGTGCCTCCACAATCATTTGCTTAATCTGGGTGAATGCCCACTTTTCTTTGGGACTCCACTCAATCTTTGTATCTTTCTTCATCATGTCATTGAGTGGTTTGACTATCTTGGCAAATCCAGTAATGAACCACCAGACAAAGTTGATCTTTCCAAAGAAAGATCTCATTTCTTTCTTGTTGTTGGGCATCTGTAGATTTAGCGATGATTTAACTCTCTCAAGGTCAATGGATATACCCTTCTCAGAAATGATATGCCCGAGAAGCTTCCCTTCAGTGACCCCGAATATACATTTCTTAGGGTTGACGGATATTCCATACCAGTGACATCTCTCACAAATCTGGATGAGGTGGGCAGAATGATCATGCCTATCTCGGGAAGAGACTGTCAAATCATCCATGTACATGATTAAGCATCTGTTTACTAGGCCTTCGAATGCAATGTCCATAGCCTTTTTAAATGTTTCCCCCACATTAATAAGGCCAAAGGGCATCCTATGGTATGCAAACATTCCCCACTTGGTGGTGAACGCCATTTTATTTCTATCTTCATACTTAACCATGACTTGGTTATACCCAAAGTACCCATCCAGGAAGGACATCATTTGAGAACCATTCATGATTTGCAACACCTCATCCAACAAGGGGAGAGGGTGACTATCCTTTTTAGATGCCTTGTTCAAATTTTAGAAATCCACACAAAGGAAAATTTCACCACTTTTCTTTCTTACAGGGACGAGGTTGGCAACCCAAGTTGTGTGCCAGATTGGAAAGATAATCCAGGCTGATAGCAGTTTCTGAACCTCCTGGTGAATTAGAGGCTCAATCAGTACGTTTACTGGTCTTTGCTTTTGCTAGAAGGGCTTAGCATCAAGTTTCAGTGGGATGGTATGGGTCATGATGGATGTGTCATAGGTCTTTAGATCTTCATACCCCCACGCAATCACGTCAATGTATTCTTGGAAAACCACGAGAACCTTTTCCTTCTCCTCCGGGGAGCAGGAGGTTCCAATATGCATGAATTTTTCTTCATCGACATGGCCGATGTTAACTCTGTCAAATTTTCCTCCCTTAGAGGAGGATGATATCTTCTCTCAGCCGCAGGGGTCTAAATCAAAGATGTGTTCTAGTGCTTCCATCCCCTTAGGGATGGTGTTGGTTGGAAATTCTATGATCTCATCATCTTCTTCACCCTGTCCAGTATCTTCATAATCTCTTTCTTCCACTATCTGGTCCTTGAAAATACCAACATTGGACATGAAGGCCAGAATATGTTGGTCATCTTCAAAAATTTTAAAGTGGGTGACATTATCTGGGATGGACAGGGTGAGGACCATCTCAACAGAAATTTTTTGGAGCCGGGAGCCAGCCATTGGCTCAAGGGTGCTGGCAGATACAAAAAGGGCATCTGGAACATAATTACATTTCTGAGGAATGAGTTCAATTCCAAAAGCATTGAAATCTTCAATGAGGCTCCATGCTTAGTTGTGGTACATGGCCAACCTTTTATCATGATAGGTATATTGGCTTTGGACCTGCTTAACGATAAACTCTGAATCACCCAGTGCCCGGAGGTGGGTGATTCCTTTCCTTAGCGCAAATAGGAGTCCAAGGACTAAGGCCTCATACTCCATGACATTATTTGTGTAGTTGAACTGTAGCTTGTAAGACATGAGGAAAGACTTCCCCCATGGGTTGATCAATTCCACTCCGGCCCCACAACCTTGTTTAGACCAGGACCCGTCAAACTTCAGGGTCCACAAGTCGTTGTTCATTGTCTAGGGCTGGGAAGGTGAAATGACATTTGGATTGATTTTGGGAGGACTGGGAGGAGTTTCCTCCAGCTCTAATGACACATGGGTGAGGTTTCCCTCTGGGGAAGCTTCTTATTTGGTCACCTGGACAAGTGGCACCATGTGGGTGCTGCTAGATGGATTACTGGGTCTAGGCATGTTTTCTTTGTGTTCTTTCTCCCAGAGAGCATTGATGTGACAGGTAGCAGCAGTGAAGTAAGGCTCACACTCTAGCTTAGAATGTTTTTGGTAGTGTACCTGACACCAAGTGCTAGATAGGAGTGTGGCGGGGGTTGTTGTGCTACCTTGTGATTTGACATCTCCCCTTAATTTTTTTTCCAAGTCCTGGATTCTCTAAGAGACTATGAGATCTTCCCTGGAGGTGAAATTAAATGCTAGGATTTCTAGGGGTCAGTACACCCCGGGGGAAGTCTTAGAGAATAGGACTTCATTCACCCTCTCGAATTTGCTGAGGACCTGTTTAATCCTGGGTTCACTCTCTACCCAGATTTGGTTAGACTCTCCTTCCCAGGGGAGCCACAAATGGGAAAAGTCAGTGGAGAAATACCCGTTAAGGGCCTTAGACCACTTATGACTCAACAACATCCCATAGGTCTTCGAAATATCCACCACTTGGATTTCTATTATGCTTGATATCTGGGGGTCTTGGATGAGCTAAATCCAGACGTTCTTCAGCTCACCTACCATTTTCACAGCAGTTTTGTCCAGTTGGACTACTGCACCTTTGGATGGAGTGGGAAAGAGTCTAAGCTTCTGGCATATGGATAAAGGCATGACATTTCCCAAAGCATTGAAATCTACCAAGAAATTATATAGGTTCTTCCCTTGTACGTTCAATCCTAGTAAGAAGGGAGGATCCTTAGTGTTACCCCAAAATACAGCCGCGTTGGCATCATCAAAAGTGACAGTCTTGGGTGGGCGGCTGACAGCTTCCAGGTTTCCCAAAAGCTTCAGAAGAGACTTCCTCTACTTGGGACAATTCAGTAAAACCTCCATCAAGGTCATGGAGGTAGTGGTTCATTCTAACGCCTTTGTGATGTCAAACCTTCCCCCCAGGAATTGTTGGCTTCCCTCGGCTAGGTCCTTAGCTTGATTAGAGCCAAGTCCTTTCAGAGGGAGGGGTGTGTAAGGAAACTCAGGTGCGGAAATAGCTTCCTACGCTAATCTCTATAGGAAAGTATTGTGCAAATTCTTTTAAATCCTTACAATTACAGATTCGTTAACTACTTTAACAAAGATATTGCAACCA
>MU226505.1:720250-742835 GCA_018584345.1 Thuja plicata | reverse complement strand
GAAAACCTTTCGGTAAAAAAACCCAGCACTCCAAAACCTGCACAATGTATTGATCAAAACTATTACAGCTTACAATACACTTGCAATGCAAGTTCTCTCAGAAGATTTCAAAACCCTTGAAGACAAATCACGGAAGCATAAAACGTTCTAACAATACACTCGCATCACGACTCTTTGCAACCCTAAAAATGCTTATATCATGCACTTTACTTTTTAGGGCTACTGCCAAAGATAACCGTATTAGGGTTTTACCATTCTCCGAGAAAATAGGAAACCCAAAAAAATTTAACCCCACGATTGGAGAAGAGTGTACAGTACTCATATTTATCAGTTGCCACATGTCTTCACCTGTCATTGAATCTTCCTGACATAGCTCTTACGTGTCATAGGAATCCGTCATAAACGTTTTAGCCATGATCTCCTTACACACAATTCAAGATGTCGACACATCAACATTATTTGCAAGTAATACATTTTACAAAACAAATAATAAGAATAGGAATTATTCAAGGTTGAGACACCTTATTCCTAACAGGGTGATCGGTCATGTTGTCCCAGGGAGAGGTGTCTTTGGGTGGTGTAGGCATATAAACTGGTCCCTTACTAGCCTGACTCTGAGTGGTGTAAGGATTTCATGGGTTGGTGAAGGCATTGGCCTCAAAGACTGGAATAGAGTCATCAAAAAACCCTACGGTTCGGGCTCTTCTTCGTCTTCTTCATCTGGCTTGAAGAAGATGCTCTCGTAGGTGAAGAGACTATGAGTGGGCTCTTGCGTAGGTGTTTCCAGGGGTGTAGGATGGACAGGTTGTTGCCAGTCCAACTGGGAGATCATGATGACCTTCTACAGGGTGGCACAGTTCACCTCAGAATGAGAGTCGGTGTCATGCAATCTACACCAATTAGTTAGGGGGTGGAATTCTATAAGGTGTGTAGAATGACTGGGTCCAACACTGCCCTGAGTGGTGTTTTGGTTCAGAGGGGGACCTTTGGTGTTCGTGTTGTTATTCCATTATTGTTGATTGGGCCAAGGTCCACTGTTATAGTTTCTTCCTCTGGAATTGGTGTTTTGTTGTCTGGAGAAAATATTCCCTCTCTAGGAATTGGGGTTGTGAGGCACAGAAGGCCTCACCTTCAGCTGTCTCATGTCCATAGTTAGTGAGGACACCAATCACCGAAGGGATTCAACCTTGGTAGACAGTTGGGTGTTAGCGCCACAATGTGACGATTATTGCGGTTGGTTCCCAGGGAAAGCGGCAACATCTCTTGAATTCAAGGGTGATAGTCCTCCAGTCGCGGGTGACTGGAAGAAAGGCACTCTGGATGGTTGTGTCGATGGTTGTTGCATTTGTTGCGGCTGGTTCCAGGGAACAAATTCTAGACCCGGTATTGTCTGGGATTACGAAGGATAAACATACCAGGCCTACTGGTCTATCGATGGCGGGCCCATGGCCATCACTGGGGAACCCATTGCCTGATTGGTTGTATCCCCTAGTGTAAGAAGTTCCACCAGGTATCATGTTGAAAGGTAGGTTTTTCCCAATCCCACCAGGAGCTTTGTTCAAACCATGGGACAACTCCAAGGCTAGGTTATAAACCTTTGCCAGAGTATCCCGGTCATTGGGGGTGGTGGTTCTCCATAGGAGAGTGGCAATGAAAGGGTCCATAGCATTCAAGTAAGTCTAGATGGTCACATCTATAGATGGGATAAAGGGGCCCGTGCACCGCTTTAAGGTGTGTTGGAACCTGTGGTTGAATGTTGCGAGGGGCTCGTTCGGTTCCTTCCTCATAGAGATAAACTAGTCATGGGATCACACTGGGTCCATGTGTATGTCGAAGGCATCCTCCATATCCTACCAACTGATGATGGAGTTGGTGGGAAAGTTAAGGTACCAGTTCAGCTCATTCTTCCCTAAGGACAGAGGGAACATCTGGGTCACAACCTCTTGATGTTGGATCCAGCGTCAGTTCATGGCATCTTTTGTATGCCTACAGATGCTCTTCTGCAGTCCGTGAGCCTAAGTGCTTGTACCAGGGGCAGATCTTCTCCGGATGTGAAGGAAGATTGTTGGTAGCACCTGGGAATTTCCATATTAGGGACCTGGTGTTTCCAAAGTACACAGCCATCAGGGTTGTGGGATTCTAGATAGACTGAGTGTTAGTCCCCAGGATTGTCTGGGAGACTTGGGTATTCTGAGATGTAGTAGATCCCCAGACAAGGCTAGCTAGTTGTTTGGCTTTTAGGGTCCTTTTCTTTCAAGCACGAAGCTCAAGTTCAACAAACCTTCTAGGATTAGGGGCTGACCTAAGGAATCTTTTGAACCATGCAGGCGAAAATGATCCAATCCCACTAAAGGTCTGATTCCTAAAACTATGGCTTGGGGAACTCTCAGGTGGTGTAAAGTCAAAATCTTACAAAGGGGACAAGCTCATACCCTCCTTCTAGCACCAGTTTTTGTTGACGAGACTTTGTGACCGGTCCTCCAACAGATGTAAGTTGTCACGGGGTACTGGCCAACTTTGCCTGTAAAGGTTGTCCAGGGAATACAATCTCCAGGCCTTCAAGCGCCTGAGAGTCAGGTCTTGATAGTGCAGTATCTAAGTTGGGTGTGTGATTATTTTGTTCGGGGGGATAGCTAGTTTTCTTGGCTCATCTTCTCTGGGGATTGCGGTAAGTTGAGGTTCCCTATTAGCACTTGGGTTATCAAACAAACTTAAAAAGATATGCCAAGGTTAGAGCATATGCATTCTACTTATAGTTATGCCAATACATTCAAAACATCAACCATGCTCTAACATACTACACTAAATACTGAATGCATATGGAACCATCAGTTCATACATATTCAATAGCGAGGGGAAAAGAGGTCATTAATCTACTTAAAAAATTAGAGCAAGGGACATCAGAAACATACAGCACAAAAGAACATTAATCTGAAGATTAGAACTCTAACAACTTCATTGCCAGAATTCTTCTTTCTTTATTAACAGGTTTTCCAACAGCACTGGTGTGTACATCAATGACTCCAAGAGAGCATCTAACTACTAAGAACTACTAAGAACTATCGAGCATTGAGCTCTACAACTACAAGAAATGAAATGTTGAAATGCTATTACTATGGACTACAAAATCATCAATTTTGTCGACCCTTGGAATGAGGTTAGAATTCTTTTTTATACACATGTTTTCCCTAAAGTTAACCTATTCTAACTTTACACTCAACAATAAAATACAATTTCCAGTGGCCAGTACTACCTACACCATGTTACAACTACCTTGATAAGAACAGAGGTCTGATATGTGAAAAGAATAAGACAAGAAAAGAGGTATGGAAAAATCAGCCTCGAGAAGAGAGCCAGAGGAAGAATATAAGAAATTTGATCTCTCAGGGTTCAAGGCTACATGCCTCATCAATGCAAAAGTGACTTGCTTTCTTCGATTCGCCAGGTGTTCAATGTTGGGGCGACACCTTGGGAAGACCACCTATTAGAACCATCCCTCTAACTGACATACCTTACCGGGATCATCCACTTTCTGACCCCCTTATTAACTGCCTGATAATGACCGGTTGGCTCCGGAGAACCTAGACATGGGTCATTGAAATAATACAAAAATGTCAGATCCGGGACTCTGGGATCTGGGAACTTGCGCTCAAAGATTGAAAGAATGTTCAAAATGTATCCCGTAGGTGAAAATCTCCTAAATTTGGAGAACCTTATTGCTCCTTAATATTCTTGAATGTTTCTAGGAGTAGGGAAATTCCATCCTCATCAATGTCCTTGAGGACAGCTCAATGGTACTTGGCCGCCTCCACCTGTTCGCCCAGATCCAGAGTACTTGCCTTGAATTCTATGGCCATCTTGGCACTATCATGGCCTCGGAGCACCATGCGTGATATTTGTGATGTCTTCGCTCCATCCATTCCCTCCAGGGACTGATATCAAGCCCCCATCAGCTTGTCAAACTTCCCCATGATGTATTCCTCTGGAGTACATGTTTCAGTACTAAAGGGATTGACTCCCGAAACCCTTGAAATGAATTCCTTGTATAAATTTAAAGAATATTCTACCTTCAAAACTTTGTCCCGCAAGGCCCCTACTAGTTTCTTGCTTATCTCCAATGTGAGATCAAGTCTAGAGTGTTGGGTTCAGACAAAGTCAATTGACTCCTCTCCCAAAATTATGGCCTTGGTGACAATTTCCTCCCCGAGACCCATGAGTTCTCCTAACTCACCTATCCATGCCTCGTATTTCTTGATCTCCCCTTCCCAAATGGAAATGGTAGTTTTAGCCTGATGCAAAACATTCTCAGCTACATATAGGTCAAGGAGAGTGGCCACTAAGAAATGTCAAATGTTCCCTACTTGTTCAGCTACCCAATCATCAATTGTTTGTGCCTTCTTCTTCATTCCTCTAAGCACGTCAATGTTACCCTGTGGAAGCGGTGCTCCAGACGTGGAAGCTCCTGGAGGAATGTCATTGATGGGTTGGGCAAGCTCTATCAAAAGCTCAAGGAGATTTTCATTTTTCTCATTTTCCTCCTTTATCTTCTGAGACTGTTTGTCATATCAGGCCTCCACTACCCTGGTGGCCTCCTTTAATAGGTCAAGTTCTCCTTGTTTATCCCTCTTCCCTAGAGATACCTCTGTGATGGCGTAATCTTTGGCTCTTGTTGTCACTGCATTTGCTTCTAGGGGAGGTGTTGCAATCACTGCAACTATTTCTCTGCTTAGACCGATCTGAGTGGAATGGAGGGTCTGGGCATTCTTTTCCTTGGGGGCATCCTGTATCTGTGCCATCATCTCTGCCAAGGAGAGATGGGCCTTTTTCGTCGCTGGGGATTTCCTCTTTCTTGAGTCCACCAACCATTGTGGTGGTAGAGGTGGCCTTGCTACCAAAATTTGCTCCTGTGAATCCCCTCTAGGGTTCTGTTGTGCATCCCCAGTATCTCGAGTCTCTTCGCACTCTTTTCCCATATCCTCAGGACCACCTGCACCATCCATCTTGGTGGTTTCGGTATCTTCTACCTCAATGTCCTTGTCTTTAGCAGCATCGGGCTCAGCATCTATATCCCTGGGGTTCTACCCCTCATCTTGCTACTATTGTTCTTCTTCTTCTTCTTCAGATTCATCCATCAGGATGTTTTCCTCAGTGGGGATATCCGTAGGAGGTGGCTGAGGTGTCTGGCCAAAGTTTGACAGTGCAACCACTGAGATCACCTCATCGAATGTTACCTTCTTCGGAGGCAGTATCTGGAGCATGGAGGCTAAGGTTACTATTGCTCTTGTAGGTCCATTTCCCTCAACGGATACTGACTGCTCATTTTGTACTTGCCCTTCCTCCGTGGTCTTTGTAACCTATATCTCCAAGATATCATAGATGTTTACCTATTCTGGCTTCTTTTCTTGTTCCACCTGGACTTCCTGCTCCAGGGCAGCTTCTTTCTCCAGGATTTCTTTCTCAGGAAGGATCACTACTTCCTCCTATGCAGCTATCTCTTCTACTGCCTTCCTGAGATCCCCTTGTAAGTTTACAAGTTCATCCGTCCCAAATAGGTCATCAAAGTCATCATGCAGAGGGGAGGTCTCTGGGTTGATTGTCCAGCTTTGGGGAGTCTAACTAGACAATCTGTACTTCAGGGATGTTAGGCATTTCAATTTCTAGCTCCGCCCTTGACTGAGGATCAACTGTTCTTTTCTTCTTCCTCTTGGTTACCAATGGGGGACCAATGTCCAACATAGCTGCCCGCTCTTCCTTCGCTCCTGTCCATGTTACTCAGACCATTAATTCTACAAGTGAGGGAGAATTTGAAGGGCAAATAGGTCTGGCCATGATGGCTGGAGTGGCTAGTCGGGTGATTAGTGTGTCCTTGATTTTCTGGTTTGCAACTAGAGATTGCTGCAATTATTCTGTTATGGAAACCGTAGATGAGACTTGAGATGGGGTCCCCATTTTTCTCTTCCCTTTATCCTCGCCATGCAAGGAGGTTCTGGTCCCAGAAGTTGACCCTCGCAAAAATGGGCCAATAGTTGAGTGTGCTTTTTGGACATACCTTTTGAAAATACGCATGACTGTGCTCAATTATATTGTTGCTAATGTCCTCTATAGTCGAGCCTTCTGGCGCATCCTAATTTACTAGAGGGAGGCCATTTTTTCTACTCCCTTTTCCTTGTATTGCGGGTCCTTAGTGGACCTAGTGTCCAAAAATTCCTTGGGGAACTTTTGAAGCTCCAGCCACTTCATCATCCCTTGTGTCATCCGGACAAAATGCTGGTTTCAAACTTCAAAATTGTCCTGGCAATCTTCCCAAAAATCTTCTAAGTGAGGCTCATGTGGGGGAGCTACCTAGAGAACTGTCATCGCCACCTTATCCAGTGGATCAAAATTCTTCCACTCTAAATAGAATTCTGCCAACCCCAGACTCTTAAGTTCACTTTTGGCTTCCTTTGCCACTACGAGGTTGCAAGTATAATTTTCACAAGTGAATGGGAAGTTAGTAACCTTCTTCACCATGAAGAGGGCATATAGCTCCATAATCTATTAGCAGTATTCCAAAAGAATTATCTTATCCCCATAATGTTTGGGCAATAAGTAGGGTTTCCCAGAGAAGCCAGTTACCTGAATGTATCTGTGTTGCTAGAATTGAATATAATAGTGGCCATAAGTGTTGACCAGGGTCATTGCCTCTTTTGATAGCTGGTACCTGGCATCCCGAGTGGGTGTGAGAAGGTTATAGTAAATGAACACATCATTTACTCTACAGAAGCTTGGGAAACTGGCCTCCCACTGGATCTGTAAGAAATAATCCCATCGAGCATTTTGGCCTTTGTCAGTCTTGAGCTCCCCGACTGTTAATAATCCATTGGTGATGGGGCGTTGTTGTGCCAAGGCCCACAAGACGTATGAAGACATGTAAAATTTGGGGGTCCGGGTGACCTTGGCAAGCTGGGAGTGTACATGATTGGCAATGATGGTGGCCCAATAAAAATTCTTCCCTCCGGAGGTGATGCTAAGAAAGAAATAGTACATCCATTCCAAGAATTCCTGAGCATGGGGCTCTCTAAAGACCCTACATAGAGCGATGATTCCCATCTGTATGCTCTCTTTAAATTTGGTCTGGGGGATTTCCAGTTTCATCTTTTTGAAATCCCTCCTTGGCACCTTGAGCTAGTTGTTGTTGAGATATTTTTGGGCCATGAGATCTAGCTTCTAAAACTCCTCCAAGGCTAGAGACTGAGTGAGGATGATGACATCATCAAATTGGGGGATCCCCAGCCCCGTAGCAAAGGTTGTGGCATCTAGAGACACCATAGGCATTGGGTATCTTGTTGGGACTGGGGAAGCCATCATGACAGCCTAGATGACTGTGTTGTAGTGTTCTTCTAGAGTAAGGATGAGCTTCAGAGCCTGCACAAAGCATGGGAAGTAGGCGGCCTTAAGGATCCCAGAGGCTGCGACATTGAGGGCCAATTGATCTCCCGTCGATTGCTAGATGAATTTCATTTTAACTAAGGCCTACATTTCGGCCCACATTTTGACACTTGTGTCGGTGATCAATTTAAGCCTGGAATCAACCTTTGATCCCAAAATATCCTCTCCCTTTAGATACTTCATTGTTAATGGGAGTTTTTATAAGGCCTTCTCGGCCTTTGTCCTGATAGCTGCCCTAGTTGCAGCAGTAGTGGGGAGTTCCAGACTCCCGGGTGGAGAGGATACTAACACTTCTGACATGATTGGTGAGTGATATTTCAGCAACCTACAAGACAAGATGACCGTCAGTATGTATATAAAACAAAACTTTATTCTGGACTTCAAAGATTTTCACCATCGCTTCACATCTGTTCCTGAGAGGATGTTAGTTTATGTCAAACCCCAAAAAAATATATGCATTAAAATGAATTAGGAATTTTACCTCTACCCAAACTTATATGGATTCTAGCTCATGTGATGAAAATGAAATGAGGACCAAAGGGAGACTCAAGGGTCGGAGTCCGAGAAACTAGCCGTTACATGACATGACCAAAAATTAGCCATACTAGGCTGACGTGGGGGCATCACGTGGCCATGTAGTAATGGGATTAATGACATTAATGCTGAAAAATATCTAAAAACACATGGAAATGAATTCCACTTGGGCCAGTTTTGAATGCTCAAGTGGGAAACTTAACCCGCCATTAAGACTGACTTGACGGGGGAGAGAGAAAATCGCCATGGCTCAAACCAGCAAGGTGTCGAGTTCGAACCAGGCAGACTTCTCTCTTATACAAGCTCCAAATTTGGGGCTTTTGATGCATGGAGTGCAATGAGATTGCCACTTAGATAGAGTGTAGGATATACAAGAAATACATACAGAGCCGAAGCGCAAACGAGGGTCGAAACACAACTCGTAGACTGGCCCAAAACATGCATATAACATATATACAAAATTTTACATAATGTACAAGATTATACAACAAAATTTACACTATCATATAAAATATACAAACACTTCCTTAGATTACAACTACACAGAGTGAGGAAAACCCTTTGGCAGAGCCATCCCACCAACGGGAGGCGATAACAGAAATGAAACCAGAGACAGAAAACAAGAAATAGAACAAAAACAAGCGAGGCTGAACACAAGAAAAACCAGAAAACCAGAAAGAAGAGAGCCAAAAGGCCTACCTAGAAACACAGAGAATGCAAGAAGGTGAGCATGGAAAGTGTTGTGCAACTGGTTTACCTGTAACTGAATGTGAACGCACCACTACCTACTGCCTTCTGAATGTTGTTAATCACCAAAGTACTTTTCACTTAATCGCTCTGAATTGCCTTAATCTCTTTGGTAATAGCCTGAGTGTTTTGATTGTGGTAATCATGAAAGTGAAAAGTGAAGCCAATTTATACCCTTAGGGTAAAAACATAATGCATTCCTCCGCAAACTCTGGAACAGGCAAACCTCCAAACTCTGGGCCCAAGGATTCCATGCAGCCACACCTTCTCGCAAAAGAAGACATGATGGCAGAGAGTCCCAGAGTCTGGGATCTGATCGGCTCAAAAGATAAACAAAACTCCAGGACCGGGTCTCGAAGACAAAAGAAGACAAGAAGCAAAATAAAACAACCCTCGTGGAAGCAAAGCTCAGAGGGAAACAAAGAAAACAAAAGAAACCAAAGAAAAAGCAAAAGCAAAAAAAGGGGGACCCAACATTTTGCCTACAAAATGTAGGGATGAGTATGTAGGGAATAACACCAATTAATTTTTTTGGGGTCATGTCAAGTGCCTTGAATGAGTCTTTGACTTGGATCTAGCTTTCTCCCCTATTATGCCCCATTTCCCACTTTTCTCCAGCCTGTTTCTGGCATCCTAAAATGCAAAACTGGGATTTTTGACCTCAGGGTCAAAATTGAACTTTCTTGGTCAAGGTCAACCTCAACCTTTACCTAGGTCAAGGTCAACCTCAACTATGACCTAGGTTAGAATCAACCCTTTTTCTAGCCCAAGGTCCAGATTTCAAGTTTCTGGGGTTTCTGGATGTCGGGCTTCGAAAATATTTAATTCCCACTTCTGGGTCAGCTATTTTGGGTTTTGAAACAATGAATCTTACATTATATTTGATATAGGTCCTTTTCTATTGATATAGGTCTAATTGAAATTTAATTCTCCTATGTAGGCCTCTTTAAAAGATTGTGTCCTAGATTCATATATAAGGAAGCTTTTTTCTCTCATTTTCTCTAACCATGATCATCAACAATCTAATACTTGAAGACTTAAGAAGTGAAATCTAAAGGTGAAGAAGTAAGATTTGAAGCAATCCAAGTAGCCATTGAATCATTCATCTATTCTCAAGCACTCAAAGACATTTAAGCACTCAATTCATCAAGGAGATCCATTGGTAGCCATTGAAGGATTCAAGCTCTATGGAGCCCTCTTGTTGAAGATTTCTCCATCCACATTCTTCCAAGCCTCTTCCTATTCCAAGATCCATTCAAGATTGGTGTTAAATATATTCAATAAATTTATTTGATACATCCTACATCTGACATTATACACTCTAGATCCATTTGGTGCATACATACTTCTAGATCCACGGACTCGAATCCACCACAAGGGCTTCTACATAAGCAAGGTGAATTGTTCTATTTGCTTTGTTTATTTATGCAATTTCAATTATATTATAATTTTAATTCCAAAACCATGGTTTAACCAAGGCAAACCCCTCCCCCCAACAAATAAATTCATTTTTCTTGCAGGTACAGGTTTAGAATAGTGAATTGGAGTGCAGATCTGGATACCCTTTTCGGAAAACTACCAGTCTTCAAAAATAGATTTTTGTCAGAGATTTTAGAGGTTGATTCTATCCTAGGTTGGAATTAGAGGTCGATTCTTCCCTAGGTTGGAATAAAAAATTTTGGGTCAATGGTGACATTGACTTGAGGGTCAAAATTGGAACTGTGCCAGATTGGGAAAAGATTTCTGGGTTTTGTCTGTCTCTACGTTTCTATTCCAGATCCGGTTGTAGATTTTCCAAAAAGTCAGTGTAGAGCCCCAAAAACAACATTCTTAAGATCTGTAGCATTTCGAGGTTAGTACTTTTCTCCTATTCATTTCAATTAAATTTCTTAATCTTTCTAATTCTATCACACATTCTTTGCTATAAAATGGAATCTAAGGTCTTCCTCTTTGCTCTCATTTCCAATAGATTAATTCATTTATGCATTGATCCTTCCTTTGGGGTTAATCAATTTGGATCCTTCCTTTGTTTATTTGAGGTTAAAAGGAACATCTTACTTACCCCTTTCATTTCAATAAACATTCTAATTTCAAATGTAACAACATCCATTTCCTATCATACATTAATCCCCCATCCTATTTTTTATGTTACATTTTCTTATGTTACAAACACTAATAAACATAATTATCAAAATCTCTATAATACATATTTATCTTTCATTTTTCTAAATACATACTTGGTCTTCCACTATTTTGTAGCACTGAATACATACTTGTTTTCCACTATTATGTAACATTGAATACATACTTGTCTTCCACCATTCTATAGGTTCAAAAGTACAAACATGTTTAACACACAACCTTACTTCTTTCCTAATCAACATCTCTCTTCTAGACCAAAGATATTCCCAAACATGTCATCAATAAATACTTTCATAGACAAGTGTAAGAACAAATACCTCCAACATCTCCAGACCATAGTGTTTGACATCAGTGACAACTAACAACTAAACATATATTTTCAACAATCATTGCGTATGGATTGTTTTTCATTTTGGAGTGTTGTTTGAAGGAGAATATTGACTAAATAGATTACATTGAGTAGTTCTATAATCTACTATACCCAAGAATATGATCATCAAAAATGGTAGCTAGGAGCATAAACCAAGAATATCCACTCTTGGCATAGCATATTATAGTTCAAGAATACATGTATACTTTAAAATTTTGAGTTGTCTAATGTTAGAAGATATAGTCTCTATCTTCTATTTACAATACTAGTTTAATAGTAAAATGTGTTTGAGAATGTATGAACACGATTAACTTAAAAGGCTAATTTTCCTAAATTGAGACCATCTCCTTATAGTTGATTTTGTCATGGGATAGAGTAGATCCTTACAAATAGGAATTTTTTTAAATATGAATTCATGTGTCATTAATGGTTAAGATAAATGTGAGGAAGATATAGTTAAGAGTTGCATACATTAATTTATTTGAGAGCAAGTTTTTACAGTCGAGCTTCCTCTTTTTTCCTTATAATTGTATATGGATTCTTCTACATTTTGGAGCACCTCTTGAAGGATAATGTTGATTGAATGTGAAGGTAATTTAACTACTTGACTCTGGATATCAATCACCTTTCTATTCACCCAATATCAATCACTACTTTTTGTAGTGTTAGTTCCTTGGGATTTATGTATGGTTGTAGCTCATGCCATTGTGAGAACTATTTTCTTTCATCTTGCTGGATATACAATAATTATTGGCATACTTTTGGGGTTATCTTGGTTCCATGGTAGTCTGGTATAATTATTGATCCTTGATACAACAGACATTGGCACGTCATATGGTTTAGAACCAGAGATATAAATAATTTCAATTACTTCACCAGGAGCTCCATTTGAAACACCTAATTATGTCCATATGTTGGTTGTGAGCATGATGCATTGAACATTGAAAAGTAGTACTTTTTTCTGAGTCGTTCATCAATATTTGCATTTTATATTGCGCTCCTAGTGCTTGTTGCAATACTTAATGCAACTAGATATTTCAACAGTTTCAACATTCTCCAGTTATGTAGATTGACCAAATCCTTGGTAGAAAAAAAATGCATCGAGCAATTGAAGTGTCCATTTTCTCTTGGGGTAAGTTTATTATTTGTGTACATCATCAATAGATTCCACTATTCTTTTCATAGTTTTGCATTATGTATGTTCTACAATAATTGATAAAATTGTGCTTGTGTAGTAGATTCACCTTGTTGTCGGAATATTATTTGTTGTATTGAATATGAAATGGTGAGAAATTCTATGGAGGAAAATCACTCACCAAATCAAATGGATGGGGGTATGATACATTAGGAATAACCCAAAAGTCTCACCCTCAAGCCCAAATTAGATTAGCACATTCCAAAATGATGAAGGGGTGCTAATGCAAGATCTATATTTGAGGATGGAGTGTTATTTGGGGATGAGTTCTTTTAAAGTCAAAGTGTATATTATATGTAAAGAATGATATACAAATACATGAAAGGAATTAATACTATGATAACTAACAAGATATGATATCATATCTAATGAATAAAAGAAAGTGCAAGACTAAAAGAAGAGGAATGAACTCACCTTGAAGCTAGGAGAAGAGGAGCAAACTTTAGATCTAGTTTTGACTATCACAGAACTGTCGGAATCAAAAATGGTTTTGGATCTAGAAATCTGACGCCTCTAGCTTCTAACTGTAAAAAATATAGTTCAAAGTAACTATTTCAAACAAAGTCGTCCTTGTCCAAAAAAGTTGACCTATTCCTGGGGACTCTGAATCTGATGAAATTTGTGAAGGATCTGCCACTGGTTCTGTAACTCCCAAAATCTAGATTCAAAACTCTAAAAATATGTTCCTGCACACAAGAAGAAGGGGAAAGGTTGTGGAAAGGGGATTTCCTTGGTCAATCCCTTTTATAGGGATTAACCTTGAAATGAAATATAAATTGCATAAGGAAAGTAATGTAATCAAGATAAATGTTAGTTTTAAATTGCATGAAAAACCCTCATGGATGGATGTAGAAATTAGTCAAACCCACAAAGATACTTTAAATGCATGTTTGAAATGTGTTGTAGAATCAAGGATTCCTTCAAAAATGCATGGATATACACTTTCCATTCATAGATATCCAATAAATGTATGCTTGAAATCTTGAATGGAGAAGTGGAATGAATCTTCTTGCTTGCTTGAGAATTCCTCTAATTGACCATCATGGGAGAGAAATTTGCATCAATGAGAAAAAATTTCCTTTTCTTGAATGGATCTTGAAGAAATGAAGACTTGGAGATATTGAATTGGGTGCTTGCCTTCAAATCTTGAATCCAAATCCTCAATTGCACAACTTGAAACCTTGCTTGCACTTGAAATCACCAAATAGCTTGCACAAAGATTGGATTGCATACAATATTAATAGATTATAATAATGGATGTATGTCAATACAAGAGACCTTGATGTCCTTTTATACTCATTTCTGGATTCAATATTGTCAGTTCAACCACAAATAAAGGTTATGAAGAAAAAAATTCACATTGGGCCCAAACCCCACTTAAATCTAATGTCCTAGGACAAGGTCAAATTGGGTCGAACTTGTCCAAGACAAGGATGACTTAGTTTGACCTAGTCCTAGAACCATTAATTCCAAAGCAAATTTGGGTCTTGGAAGTGTGAACAGTTTTAGGGAGAAAAAATGAAAGATGCGAGAAATAAAGCATAAAGACATTCAGATCTTGAAATCACTAAAATTGGGTCTAATAGGTCCTAAAGCTACCAATAATGGGTGCTGAATTTTTATGATGGCAAATTTAACCCCACTTCAGCGAGAGTATGGATGAGCTCATGCTCACGGTAAAGTAGATAAAATGCATAAGATGATCTCATTAAGGTTAAGGAGACAAAGAAACATCAAACCCCCAAGTGACCTAAGTATTCATAAAATTGAAAACAAAAATAAGAGGCATCTCTTGAAAGAGAGAGAGTGTGTGTGATTACTAGCCCAATAAGAGTCTATCTCATTGTGAACCACATAAGGATAGAATTGTAAAAGATGGATTTGAATAGTATAGCAAGTTGTATTATGCTAGTTCAATCTATCAACAAGGATTAGTCCTCAAAAGAAAGTACTTCCAATAATGGATCCAACAACACAATGATTAGTCCTAAGGAAAGGTAGGCTTCCTTAGGGATCAACAAAGGATGGCCAGTCAAAGAACTAATCATGTACGGTTAGTCTAAAGACCAAATGAACAATGGGGATTAATTCAAGGATCTAGTAAATAATAACATTGAATCTGTGTGTGTGTGTGTGTGTGTGCGCACGCAAAATGTGAAACACAAAGTAGAGTGTATGCCCCCACGTTAAATCTATTTTAAATGCCTTAACATGATCAATTGATTAAATGGAGAATACATGCATCTACAATAAATGTTTCTACTATGAAATACCCCCAAGAAAGGGCAAATCAAGGGAAATGAGAAAATGACAAAAGAAAGCACGAAAGGGATCTACCAACTATGGGGTCAGTAGGTCATATGATAACTCATGTATATCATAATTATGTCAAAATGAATTATCATCACCCCCAAAGGAAGTAGAATCTACTGCAAACAAGAGGATCTAATCAAGTGTATCGCCTGCCCTCCCATCTTGGTCTGTAGTATTTAGGGAAGGTGGAAAAATTGCAAGAGGAGCAACATAAAAAATGGTAGATGGGACAATAAATAGTTTCAAACAAGGACCCTGTTGTGAAGATAGGTCGATGTGTTCATTACTAGGAGTGATACATAACTTTTGTAAAATCATAACTGGTAAATCATGATCAATATCAACAGTCTCATACATGTCATCAGAATCACTAGCATAAATATCATTTTTAGAATCAAGAACATCATCATCAAGAGTATCTTCTTCATCTAGATTAATTATGATAGAATCTAAGATACAAATAGAATTTTCATGTTTGTTCTTTTTAATTTTAATGTATAAATCCATTTCCTACAGTGGATCAAGCATGAGTTGGTTAGAGGGAATCTACTAGAATAGTTAATCTTTCCTTGGTTGTATTTAATTATTTAGTTGAGGATAAACCAAGGTATCCTCTTTTATTTATTTAGGAGATTCTAAGGAATCCCTACATGTATTTTGTCCTCTAGTCCAAGTGGGAGGACATGTCATATTTTTTAATTCCTTTAATAAGGAAATTAGACATTCCTCCTTAGAGGATCTTGACACTTTGCACACACCTATTATGGATATTGGCATTCATAGATTGGTGAGTTACTTTGTAACTCCTCTCCTCATCTCTATAAAAGAGATTCTCTCCTCTCTTACTTCTACTAAATGAGTTATGTAAATGAGCTACTTGATTTATCTCTCTATTTCTTAGGCTTTTCCATCTTCATAATATCACAATGGGTTTTTCTTTGTTTTCCCCTTTCAAATCTTCTTGTCTCCTTGTTGTGGCTTTTGGGTGCTTTCTCAAAGCTCTTGGTCTGCTTATGGTAAAAATATCTTCTTCACATATGTCTCTTGGATTATTTTCGTTTCATTGCTCTTATTATTTTTTCTAACATGGTATCATATTTTGGGTTGCCAATCCTTGTTTGAGTGTAGTATTGAAGGTTTCAATTCTTTTTAGCACACCTTTGGAGACTCTTGGTTGAGAGAGAAGCTTGAGCTTCATTTTTCTAACTCTTGGTTGTAGGGTTTTTGCATTCTTATTTTATCTAACCCTCTTTGGTTGACTTGTCACTAGAGAGTTGCATTTGAATATATATTTTTTTTAGGTTTGGCTGGTTTCAGCCAAACCCATTGCAATTTATTTTTTATTTTCACCTCCATTGGGAAAACCGCCAGGTGTAACATATTTATATTTATCTTGTTTTGTGCATGGATTAATCAAATCAATTTTTTAATAACTCATCCTCTACAATTTGGCTCTTGCAGGATTTACATTATAATATTTCAGATCTTTTTGCATGTATGCATATATTTGTTCTTATCACTGGTTTCCTTAACCGTTTACTTGCAGGCTTTTATCTCTAGTTTCCTTAACAATTTACTTGCAGGACTATATCTCTATTTTTATTGTTGTTGCAACTTTTTAATATACATATTATTTATCACATATTATATCCACATCACTCTCCTTATTGTATTGTGTAACATACCCTTCACTGTATTGTTTTCATTGTCTTCACCTTCCTTGTTGTTGTGCACCCCTTCAACCTTCCTTGCACAACTTTAGTTTTATCCTTGGCGCAGCTTTCTCTTACCTTCTCTTGCACTTCCTTCTTTTCTCACACTCACGTTGCACAACTTATATCTAACTACCCCTTCCTTCATTCACCATACTTAACTCCTCTCAACATTGACTTGCACAACTTCTTCCTTTATGTGCATCTCTCTACCTTCCTGCGTAGCTCCTTTGTGCAACTTTCTCGTGTCTCTAGCAAATTTTAAAAACCTTTCTCTCCCTCTTTCCATGTGTTTCTATCTTAGTTTCAGTGCACAACCTTGTTATAGTACTGCACACTCTTCCTTCCTTGAGCAGAGCAACTCCCTAAATCTACGCAACTTTGTGGTGGTCAATATTCAGTTTGGGAGAAGATCTCCCCCTCTCATTGCGCAACCCTTCATTTCGCAGCTTTCTTCCATCCTTTGCCATCTCTTGCATAGAATATGTTGTCTTTTTCGATGCTCTAATTCACTTATAAAGAAACCTTCCTCTTTGGTTTTATTATGCAGGTTATCATTCTTTGCATAGGTTATCTTCTAAGTCCTTGCGCAGGTTGTCCTCTTGTTAGTTGGTTCAGTTTTTCATTTCTTTATGCAGGATATTCTTCGTAGCCTTCTCTTTGCTTGCATGGTCAATCTCTGACCTCTTTTTTATTTTTGATAGTCTCTCTATCATTTTCTCATTATTTTTTATGTGTTTGGACTCCTCTACCTGTCGTTGCCAGCCAACACCTTGCTTATTTAAATTTTGTCACTTTTAAAATAGTTCTATTTAATTTGTTAATATATTAAATTTCTCATTCATTTAATTATTTTTTTTATTTTAATAATATTCGTGATTTCACAATATTCTAATATATTTGTTCACTTGATACATATTAAACATTAATACATTATTTTACAACCTTTTAATAGTCCAATTGCAGATTTAATTTTATTTAAATATCAATTTTAATTCATTATTTTAACGTTTTTAACAAAATTGAATTTTTTTTAAAACTCTCTCATTCACCATTCTTACTTTGATTAACATTAAATTAAATATCATTTTTAGATTATTTGGAGGTTGCTAGTTACTGTTTCTGAAGTCTTTTTGTCCAATCCTAATGGTTTTTTTTCTTGTTATTTTCATCATATCTACACTTTTTCTAGAAATTAAGTTAAATAACTCTAATTACCATGCTTGGAAAACACATTTACCATTTATCTTTCGTTGGACATTGCTACTGATCCTACTTCTATTCCTCCCCCAGCTACTACTCAAGCATAAAAAGATGCTTGAAATACTAAAAATGAAGAAGCACTTGGCCTAATTGGCATTTATTTAAATCATTATTTATATGTTTTAATTACAAATTTTACTGAAGCACATGACACATGGGCTATTCTAAAAAACACATAAGATAGTTCGAATGAATCTAGAAAGATTCAACTCCAAGATCAATTGGAGGATCTTAGGTATACCGACTTTAAAACTATGGATGATCGTTTGCTTAATGATTCTATTCGAAGTCAATTGCATGGTTTAGGAGTAACTTTAACTGATCTTCATTTAATTCATATCATTTTAAAAAAATGTCTTCCTAGACAGTTTCAACAATTTATTACTAATGTGCATTCTCAACTTGCTCTTCCTACTTTAGCTTCTCAATTAACCTATATTATTTTTCAAAATTTATTGCGTCAAGAGGAAACAAAGTTGATTCAATTTGGAACTCTAAAGTCTATTGAACATCCTTTTGTCTCTAAAAATCAAAATCAAACTCATCCTAGATCTAATAATAATCACAACAACAATCATAACAATAATCAACATAATATTCATCATAAGAATGGTTCAAATACAAGACCCCATTGCACCTATTGTGGGAAAGATGGTCATGTGACTCAAAATTGCTTTAAAAATAAAAAAAGGTAAGAAACCTATGAATCAAAATAATCAAACTAGTCAACAATCTCATTATAAGATGAATAATGGTAATCAACCTCATCATGCTTTTACAGTTCGTTATCATGTTTCTAACCTGTTAGATGTTTTAGATTCAGCACCGGGTTCTAATGTTACTTCCCTGTTGCATGAAACTAAATTCTTTTCAAAGGGGGTAATTTCTTTCCTTTCAGCTATCTCTTGATCATGTTTTTTCAATTATGTTATCTTTATCTCCAATTTTTTATATATAGAATATGTGATATCTAATGCAAACTATGTTATTGCTTATTTTAGTTTGTTCAAGTATTGTGAGTCATCTAACGATATTGCCTTCATGAGTTTCATTTTTTATCTTCTTGATTAACATTAATTGATATCAATCTTAGTATGGTTTTATACCATCTATTTATATGCACTTAGTTGCATTTTTATGGTTTTCATACCATCTTTTTATATGCACATTGTTACATTTTGGTAAGATTGTGTAGGGTGCCCATTTTCCAAGGTTAACTTTACAGGGTCTTCAATGTACTGGATCTTAGTTACCTTACCTTTTATAGGGGCTCGTGGAGTTTCCCTCCATCCACTAATTGGTACACACTTAATTCAATTGATGTTTAACAACTTGATCTTTTTTCCTCATTGTGAGGTTGATGTTCTTGAAATCCTCCTTGAATTTTTGTTGGATTTCTCATATATTTGTAAGGCAATATGTTGTTTTAACACTCATAATCCTTAGAAAAAATTATTATATAGCATATGTCATTAGTTTCTTTTCAATTTTTGGATTATCATCTCTTGGTATTAAGTATGATCTATCCAATTATTTTTTTATCCTAATGTAACGTAGAAAAGCTCAAATTGTTAAATTTTCTCATTATATTGGTTTATATCTCTTATCTCATTAATGGTTCCTTAACATGACTGTAGACATGTTTGGAAAATCAGATCATAGGTTGTTTTGGTGTTTGAGTCACATGTTCTACTTGATTATGAATTTTTGTCTCTCATATCTCTTTGCAATTTACTAATGTGATGATAAGTTTGCATTCTTCATTGCTTAGATCATGAATCATGCAGGTTGTGGATTAACTACCCATTTACTTGCAGTGGATGAATCAGTAGTGGACTATCTATATCCGCGTGATTGATTCAATGTTGATACTGATTTCATTTGTTGGTCTTGTATGTGGTCATTTATGTATTGGGTAAAAGTAAGAAGTTGTGTCATACTTGAGGACCTTTTTCATAGTTTCGGTCAGAACAGTTTTGGCTGGAATGTTTTCGGTCGTACATATGTGGTGCACACATGGTGCCATGTGGCATCGATGTGGAAAATGTGTTTCAACCGAAACCGTTTCAGCCAGAACTTGTCTGGACGAAACGCTTTCGGCCGAAACCATTAAAAACCATATATACCCCAAAATTTGCCCAGAGCAGTTCTTTTGTACTGGGCGCCTTTCGAGATTTGTGGAGCGGGTATGGAGATCTTCAACTAAAAATTGGTAGGTTTTAAAAAAAAAAATGTTTTTTTAATGTTTTTAAGTTTTTTTTGTTAATTTAATGTAGTTCTTGTATTATTTAATGTTTTTTGTTTTAATTTTGTTATTTTTAATTTTTGTTTTATGTAGATTTAGTTTTTTTTCCAGTTAAGATAATATGTTAGTTAGTTAATTAATTAATTAATTTAGTTTTATTACATATGTTTCAAAACATTAGGAAAATGTTACAAAACAGTAGGAAAATGTTACAAACATATTGAACATAACATCGTAAACATTACACAAATATTACGAAAATGTTACATTAAAACCGTACATTAAACTAGGCTAGTTGTAAACATAGGCTAGTTGTAACTCAAAGCATCTACAAAATTGAACACTTTAACCATATTGAACCCTAACATGAACCCTAACATGAAACCAACATGAAATTGAAACATAAATCAACATAAACCTTAACACTAAATCATTTTTATTTCGAACATATGTATTTGTGTTTTCTTTTATCTATTTTATCTATCATGACATGGCATTAGCTAGAAACTAACATGAAACTGGAACATGAACCAACATAAACCCTAAAACTAAACAAACATGAACCCTAACCATGTAAACCTAATTTAAAAGTAGACCCCTAAACCTAATTGAGAAATAAACCCTAACATGAAACCAACATGAACCCTAACCTCAAATTGGAACATGAACCAACATAAACCCTAATGTGCTAGAAACCAACATCAACCCTAACATGAAACCAACACATGAACCCTAACATGAAAGCAACATGAAACTAGAGCATGAGCCAACATAAACCCTAGAATACTAGAAACCAACATGAACCCTAACCATGAACAAATTAACCCTAAAACTAATTGATAAATAAGTCAAGTTGATCCCTAAACCTAAACATGAAATATTAATCTACATTAAACTAGGCTAGTTGTAACCCTAGACAAAATTGAACCATAACTCAAAACCTCTTTTCATTAGAAAATATGTACATGTACATTTGATTTTAAATCATTTTTCTTTAAAATGTATATGTATTCAAGTTTATTTATTTGTAACACATGTCTTTAAATATATAAGTAAATTAGAATTGGACCATGTACATGTGCAGAGATCTATATATATTCTTGTTTATACTTTCGAGCATATATCTATTTTTTCTATCACATGGCATCGGGTAGAGGGGCATCACCTACAAATTCTGGAGAGGCTAGTGTTCAAGGGGTGGTAGTGATCACTCTTCACATAGATATGTCGATTCTAGAGAGAGAAGGGAGCAGTTATTCACTAGTACCATAGCTAGATTGAGACGAGCTATTGAGGTTCTTGATCAGAGGATTGAGTCATCCACCACCTTTCCTAATAGGGATAGGGTGAAGATTATTAGAGAGGAACTATTTTGTATGATTGACATAGTTCAATCATGCAACCCTTATGATAGCATATCCATTGATACATTCTATACTTCTCTCTCCCGCAGTGCTACTGGCACTGTGAAGTATAGACAGGTTGACTCAAAAGTTTCCACTGCTATGGTGAAGACCATGTTTCCTAATTACCAGGAAAGAGCTTAGGTGAGAGGTTATATGACTACTAGATGTGAGGATGACCTTATTTCACCATTTATATATCCTCTATGGTTGGTTTCTCATCATAGGTGACCCCAGAAGGATGAGCTTCGACTATATTTCTGCAAATAATTGTTTGCAGAATTTCATTTGCACCACGATGTTGATTATACAAATTTTCCCAGTCATGTTGGGTAGGGGAGGGGAATATTATCTGACGTATTTAGAGGGCCTAATGCCCTAGTGCCCACAACTAAGAGAGAGAAAAGGTAGGTCCAAACCTTTTGGTTGTACCAAAAGGTTTGGAAATGGCAGTTGCAGGACAGAGTGTACCAGATGACAGGACCAGGAGGGGTGTATTTTCTAGTATTATGAATATCACAACATAGTTTTAGGAGATATCATCTGATCATTTAGGGAGATACATGTTTCATTCCCGTTATAGCATTCCTCCACCTACATAGGATGCATCCTCTAGTGATGATCCACACCAGATATTAAACATACCATCTCCCTTAGAGGTTGCTGTTATATCAGATTTGGACCAGTTGTGTCATATGGGAGCATGTTTATCTAGTGATCTACTTTGTGCATATTAGGATTTACAGATTATCAACAGGGTTCACTACTACATTTGGGGCCAAATTTTGATAGAAGTTTTTGACGGGTAACTTTCTCTTACGAATTTGATGTTTTTTTTGTAATAGGCCCTGATGATGTCGGTATTCTGATGGGTGTTTAATTGACCATCGGAATTCTGAGATTCAGGGTATACATTAAAAAAAAAAAGTGAAATAGCCTCATCATTTTTATTTCAATTGGAGAGCGGGAGAAAAGGAGCGACAGCTGAGCGCGGGAGAAGGTATGTGATTTCTTCATCTTTCGAGCCTCTGACATCATATTCGAATGCATTTAATTTTATTGTTGAGGGAGTTGCTCTCTAAAATGACCACATTCTACTGGTGTCTTGCCCTAGCCAGTGCTTTATCTCTATTATTTGATGTTATTGGTGCTTGTGCTCAAGGATATCGATTCACTGTATTCAAATGTTTGGATTCATGTTTGTTGATATTACTGGCATATGTGTTTAATGAC
>MU226505.1:698906-709271 GCA_018584345.1 Thuja plicata | reverse complement strand
AGAATATTTTCATGACAACGTATATTATTTAAGTTGACGTTGCACGAATTTATCTACTTCGCGCACTTGTATACTATGAAGACGGTGATAAAGAAGCATCTCCTACCATGGCCATGCTTCTTTATCGTCATCCTCATAGTCTACAAGTGCGCAAAGTAGATAAATTCATGCAACATCAACTTAAATAATATACGTTGTCATGAAAATATTCTATTAAATTCTTTAAAATCCTCGGATTTGATGAGCTAATGAAAGGTAAAACATTCTGTCAATAATATAGACCAAAGAAAGAGAGAACCTATGATGGTCTCTTGAGCTATTTTATCTTTAATGTGCATATCCATCGGTTTTTCAACATTTCATAATTAATTTCCGACAGAAGTGCTATGCCTTCGACAGATAAAATGTCAGAGAATCATAATTTACGACAATTCTTTCGACAGTAATGCTATACATTCGATAGGGTAACCTGTCGAAGAAATGTTGCACGACTGTCGCTATTCTGACAATTCAAGTGTCACAAATATAAATTTTTTGACAGAAACTTCAACAGTAATGCTATATATTTGACAGGTATATTTGTCAGAATTAGGTAGAAACTGTCGGTATGCCAACAGTTATAATGTCGGAAAGGAAATGTTTTCGACAGTTATTTCTGACAGAGATTGTATATTTCTGATAGGTCGTGGTGTCGAAATACCGATGGATGAACCGCAGGAAATGCCATAACGAAGTTGTTGTCATGTGCATGTTTCCGACGTGATGTGGTGTCGGTAAACTGATGGATGTGTCTTCTATCACATATTCCTACGCAAAAATGGTGACGGACTCATGTGTCAAAATACTGACAAATGAGCGTTGGAAATATGACAAAAGGGTGTCAAAATTTGACCTCAAATGTAGTAGTGGTTCCTCTCAGGGAGGTCCCATCATTTTTGCCCACCATTCTTATTATATCTACTGGATCAGGTTCTCAAGGAGCACAAAGAAAAGAGGATATTCTTGCACCACTCACAGCTCCTCAGCATACTGCAATTGACGAGGATGCACCTCACCAGTCTACTCAGGCCACTTCATCACGTTCAGCTCATCAAATTTTTACCACCTTGCTTAAAGATGACCAGATTAATCTTGTAGAGGTGTCCTTAGATGATTCAGATTTGAGTGCTATCGAGAGAGTATTACACGTTGCTACGGTATATATTTATTTAAATTTTGATGTATTTAAAAAACTTACACATGTAGATATATATATATATATATATATTCTCCAGGGTATTTTGGATAGTATGGTGCCATATGGAGATTTACAGACTCCTGGCGATCTTGTGCATCATGATAGATAGGTAAATTTAGATGTTTATTTAAACATAATTTTTCTATGATCATAAGTATTTAATTTATTGTACATGTGTGTATGCATGACACATATATTTCTTTTATTGCACACAGAGATCAGGAGGAGGTGGACCATCATCAGGTCACAGATCAAGATATGGTCCTAGTTGAGCACATATGCTATTTTAGATATTTCATGTGACACATCTATTCTAGACATTTCATATGTACATGTTATTTTAGACACATCTATTCTAGACATTTCATATACATGTTATTTTAGACATATATGTACATATTATATGTTGGTATGTTATTTCATATTTTAGACATTACATATATATGTACATGTTATAGATGTGAGAGTGTTATTTCATATTTTAGACGTTACATATATACATGTTCATTTTAGTCATTTCATATATGTATTTATGTTATATGTGACTGTGTTATTTCACATTTTAGAGTTATTTTTATACATGTTATGTATACATTATGGCATGTCACGTAAAACCTTAACTAATGTAATGGATCATTAAAATACAATTAATAATACACATCAAAGCATGCTAATATAATGGACCATTAAAATACAATTAAGTAATCTAAATAATGTCATGTCTTAAGGGGAGGTCATACATCAAAACATGCACATAACATATATATTAAAACCATTGCACCATTTTAAAATACAATTAAGTAATCTAAATAATTTTTCATGTAAGTAATTTAAAGTAATTTAAAAGGGGATGTCTTAAGGGGAGTTCATACATCAAAGCATACACATATTGAAGCACATGTACATGTAACAACATACATAAAAGCTACAACAACATACATAAAATCTATATATTAAAAGCATTGAACCATTAAAATACAATTAAGTAATCTAAACAATGTCATTTAAGTAATTTAAAGTATTTTTAAGAAGGGATATATTAAGGGGAGGTCATACATCAAATCATATAACATATATATTAAAACCATTGAACCATTAAAATACATCAAAGTATACATAGTTATATATTAAAATCATTGAACCATCTTGAAGCACGTGTACATGTAACAACATACATAAAAACTATAACAACATACATAAAATCTATATATTAAAACCATTGAACCATTAGAATACAATTAAGTAATCTAAACAAAGTCATTTAAATGTAATTTAAAGTAATTTAAAAAGGGATATCTTAAGGGGATGTCTTAAGGGGAGGTCATACATCAAAGCATATAACATACATATTAAAACCATTGAACCATTAAAATACATCAAAGCATTCACATAACAACATACATAACAAAGCATGCACAAATCAACATATATAAAAGCATACATCAAAGTATACATAGTTATATATTAAAATCATTGAACCATCTTGAAGCACATGTACATGTAACAACATACATAAAAGCTATAACAACATACATAAAAGATATATATTAAAACCATTGAACCATAAAAATATAAATTATAAAAGAATATATATTTTACCAAGCATGCATAACTATAGAGTTCAAACTGTAGAGTTCAATAGCATATATCCAATATCCAATACATTAAATAAGAGTTCAAGTTGTAGAGTTCAAATATGAAAGTGCGAGAACTACAAAAAGAAGTTTATCCTAAAGCTCTTGATACATATAGTTTGGATCCTCTCGATCTTTTATTATCTCCAAAAGTTTTTTATGTTATTCAATAGGCAACCTCCACTTTTGATTGCCACGTCCTCTTTTTTGCAATGTCTCAAATTTCAACTTTGTTGCTATAACCAAGTGACTGTAATGTAGAACATTTTAACCAAACATATATTCAATAAATTAAACACCATTTTTGTCTATCTTTATTTACTGATAATAGGTTCCCTCAATAACAACTGAACTAGTCATATATGATTTTCCATCACCATCTACAATTTCTTCTGGCAACTTGTATTTTACTTTTGTGCATCTTAGTAAATAATAATCTACACTTTTTGCATTGTCAGGATCCACAACCACAACAAAAATATCACCTATACAAATCCAGATTCTATTAAATTCAAATCAAAAGTTTAAGATCAAATTTGAACATCACTTTCACAATAAATTAAATTTAAATAAAAGAACATGTATGTGCACGCACCTGCAACAACTAAATCAGAAGCACACTCATAATCAGCTGAATATATAGGATCATGAATGTTTATGTCAATGTCATCATCTTCATAAGGAGGCATTCTGATTAACTCCTTCACATCCCATCGTGAAACATATCCTTTTGCAATATTATCACATTGACTCATTGGATTCTCCTCAACGCAGTCAACACAGAAACCTAATTTTTCTCTTACTTGAATCAATAGAGGCTTGTGTTGTCCTATACTCATCAATTGATGTGAACTTCTAATATGGACAATCCTTTGATAATTATAATGATTGGATTGGTCTATATCTGTTACAAATATGAAATCAAAGTTACACATTTTTAGATCAACAATTATGATAACATAGATGAACACGAAATTAAATTTTAATTTAGAATTTTTGATTAAAATATAAATTACCTCTCACTTCTCAAAAATAATGTTTATTGTATTTGGTGTCCCGACTAGCAAAATGACTTTGACACCATTCAATAATTTTCTTTGAATTCTCCATCATGCTACCTGTAAATTTATGAACTATAAGTTTAAAGCAAATGGATCTAAGCTAAAATTATATTATTTGAAATATCTAGATATATATATTTAACTACTGTTCACACCATTTGTACATGCAAGTTCTTGTTGGCAAAGTGCACACTTCACACATGCTCTTGCTCCATCGTGCTCTCCTTTTCCATGTCCACTTTAAAAGAATTTCCACAGAAACTTAACATTGCGTCTAGCATGTTGCATAGCTAGCCAATTAAGAAATTTTGCGGATTTAAATTATCCTACAAGCTTAATTTGTTGTATGCAAGATTATGATCATTTAAAAATTTAACAAGTAATAAATGAAAATTAAAATGAATTGAAGTACATACACTTACTTGCACAACCATAAGTCCAAATCTAGTGTTGTGAAGCCTTTATCCTGCGATTCACAATATCTTCAAAATACATTGCAAAACAATGAGCCACATAAATCCTATCATGAACATTATCATCACTGATATAGAAATGAACTTCCTTGATGATAATGCATTCATTTGGATCAGTACTTTCTACCTCATCCAAATCAGATTGTGTGTGTCTATAGGTCACTTGCACAAATATTGCAACTTGCTCAAAATGATAATATTGAGCTTGAAGCTCTGATTAAGGGGAGAATGTATAGTTCTCAGAGAAATATACAATTGGAAGAATACAACCAGGTGGAAAACAATCTTTGGAATCATGAAATTGTTTAGCTTACCATCGTGCACCATGACAATGTTGGATATGTGGATAAATTATAGTACGGAACCTGGTCATAAACTCAAGGTAGGGAAATTCACTCTCCTTCAATATATTTTTTTTTATTCATCTCCGGTCTTAGTTTGATATGTCTCATATTCAAATCTCTTCCACAAAACTGGCATTGAAATATTAATATTCATAGTTTGCAATAGAAATTTATGTAAATCTCCACAATCATTACATGCACTCTTTATACATTGTACTTTGAACTCATCTGAATCTTCTGATTTACCACATAAAATAGACTTCACAAATTGTGTCGTACTTCTAGGGATGACCATATTTGAATTAAGTATTGCCATAACTTTTTAATATGATTGCAAATATAGATGAAACTCAACATGATTTTGGCAACAACAAGTTTCATGTACCTTATTTATGCGTACAAAGAAAGGGAGAAACCTCTCAAACATTCTTTGACATATTTCACATCTGAAAATTCTTTCTTGAATGCTTCAAAAAATTTACTTTGTGTTGTATATATAAAATATTTTGGATGTGCAATTTTCATACCAGTCTCTTCATCTTTCATCTATATAGTATCTCTTCTATTAGAAGAAACACGGGAGTGAGCGGTCCAATATTCAATGACCTAGCTTTTTAAATCTTCATAAATTTTGTCTTTTCGAGGAAGTCTACAAATATTAACCCAATTCTTTTGAATGTTTTCATCTAACATATTTTGGGTTTAATTCCCATTGATGTAAACACCCCAAGTAAAGATTAAAGGGGGGGTGTTAGAATAGTTAATCTTTTCTTGGTTGTATTGAATTATTTAGTTGAGGATAAACCAAGGTATCCTATTTTATTTATTTATTCATTTAGGAGATTCTAAGGAATCCCTACATGTATTTTGTCCTATAGTCCAAGTGGGAGGGCATGTCATATTTTGCAATTCTTTTAATAAGGAAATTAGATATTCCTTCTTAAGAGGATCTTGACACTTTGCATACACCTATTATGAATGTTGTCATTCATAGATTGGTGAGTTAATTTGTAACTCCTCTCCTCATATCTATAAAAGAGATGCTCTTCTCTCTTATTTCTACTCAATGAGTTATTTTAAATGAGCCTCTCTCTCTCTCTCTCTCTCTCTCTCTCTCTCTCTCTCTCTCTCTCNTGTGTCTCTCTCTCTCTCTCTCTCTCTCTCTCTCTCTCTCTCTCTCTCTCTCTCTCTCTCTCTCTCTCTCTCTCTCTCTCTCAGGCTTTGCCATCCTCATAATATTAGAAGGGGTTTTTCTTTGTTTTACCCTTTCAAAATATTCATGTCTCCTTGTCATGGATTTTGGGTGCTTACTCAAAGCTCTTGGTTTTCTTATGGTTAAAATATCTTCTTCACATATCTCTCTTGGATTTTTTTTCATTGCTCTTATTATTTTTTCTTACAAAATCTAAGCATGATGAGGTGTACGAGGTGAAGCAATGTTTTGAAAAGCATGTTGATGGGCTCTAGCACAATGCTTGCAAATATTATCATGAGCATGATGATTATGTTTGGTGTTGCTAGAAATTTGAGTTGGGATAGGATCAATAAATATCAGGTCCTTTTCTTCTTTAGGAGAGAGAACTGGAGGAACCACACTAGGATGAAAGATGGGTTGAGAAGTTTGTGTATAAGAAATGGGAAGATGAGGTATAGGTGGTGTAGGAAGAAGTATGCATCCAGGGCAAAGAGATGAAACATCCTTAAGTTTTCTAAGTTCACAATTTTTTTGGATCTTTTAGGCTTGGTGTGATCTAAAGAGATGGTCTGTTGGAATTAATGGGAAGTGTGCACTGAGAGGGGAGGGGTGACTCATTACCTCTAAAACTTTTGTATCCTTTAATCAATTAACATTTTGTAATCAATTGTATATCCATTCATCTGATCTATACTATCTTGATGTGAGTTATATCAATTCATAACATTAACATATATGTGAAAATTCATAGAAAAATTCATGAAAGTAATTGACACATAACACAAGATATGATATCATAGAAAACTCATGTTAGGAAGTAATAACTGTGGTGGGGATGGCACCCACAAAATATTTACTATCTACAGATTGGAAGGGGCCAGTTAAGGCTTACAATTTGATCACTTCTGAGGAACTACCCAGTTAAGAGTATCTGTGGAGACCTGTTAAAGTCTACTCGGTTAAGAGCTTTAGCAACACTGTTGAGTGTGCACTTGGTTAAGAGATTTGTAGTTGGACTGTTAAATCCACCTTCCTTGAAAGGATTTTTACACTTTGATCCACTTGTTAGAATGATAGCAAATTACAATTTGACCTGATAAATGAAATCTCCTATTGTTGATACAGATCCATTTAAGTTTACATGTGTATGCACCCTAAAATGGTTGCCTAGACTATGGGCCCCCATTCTTCAATTTATCAAAAGACCAGAATCAATTTATCAAATTCCTGAATCAATGCTTTGCAACATTTTCAATTCAAATCAATTTCCTTGATCAAATCGTAAATTAATTCAATTATTTCAATATTTCCTAAGGTTTGATCATTTCATTAATAATCTTGTTTAATTAAAAGAAAACATCCCTTTTAATTAAATAAAATAATCTTATTTAATTAAAATAAATCTTTTAATTAAATGATCTTATCTTATTTAATTAAAAACTCTCTTTTAATTAAATAATATTAGCTTATTTGATTGAAAGAAAATCCTTCTTTAATTAAATAAATAAAATCCCCACTTAAAGCTCTCTTTTTGATGAAAAAGGAAATAAATCAAATAAAAATAAATAAAACTCTTTTTTCTCCACGCATATTCCTAAGTGGTGGGCTTTTTCCTCTTACTTGCCTTTTTAGGGATTTATCCCACATTGCTCTTGAAGATGCATTCCTCTCCACACTTTCCATTATAAGGAGCCCTCTCCTTCTCATTTTAGGGATCAAATCAGAGATATAGAATTTTTTTGTTATTGTTATGCTGCAGGTTTGGAGAGCAATTTTGGAGGAGAATTTGAGCACTTGAGATTGGATATTGTAACTTCTCTCTTCTTTTCTTCTTCTTTCATGCCCCATGGCAATCCATATAGATTAATTTTGCACTTGCATATTAGATTAGATTCATGTTTCCTTTCATATATTAATCTTGCATTTGTATTTCCTTTCATAGAATAATCATGCATTGTTATCATATAGATTAATTTTCTTTCTTGCATTGTTATCATATAGAATAGCTTTCATTTGCATTCATACTTGATGATCATGGAGACTAGCATTCTTTTTTTTCCTCTTTGAATCTCTCATTTTATAGTGTCCTTGCATGGGCACAAAATAGGTCAATATGAGGGCCTCCATTACAAACCCTTGCACTCCATGAATAGAGAGCTATGAGTCACCATTCGAGACCTCATTCTTGAGCAATCTTGAATATAATGACTCATAGAAGTGTGACACATTTTAGCACACATCTTTGGCGCCCATTGTGGGGCAAAACATCTATTTTTGTCATCACATTTGAAAATTTCTTCTATCTTCTGTCTATTATTCTCTCAGTGTCTTTAAAGCTCTCATTTTGTGTCAAATCTGACCCCACCATCGTGTCTGGATCGTCGTTTCGGGTGAAAAAAAACTATAAACTTGCCCATATTTGACGAAAGTCAAATCTGTGGTAATTTTTTTGCCCAAACAAGCTTGCACAGAAATCAAGGCAGATTTTAGATCATCTTTGCACGCAGCCTAAGGCAGATTTTTGAAAAAAAAATCAAAAATCAAAAATCAAAATTTTTACTATGTTAAATTTAACGGCCATATGACCGTCAAAATCTGGGCCTTCTGTGATGGCCCCAAGCCCGTCAATTTTAATGCCACGGTTTGCTGACATCAGCAGGGTTTGAAAAGTCTTTGCCTTCACCTTTGGAGTTTTTGAAATTGCAGTCTAACTTCAAATGATCATATCTTGCTCATTTTAGGTCCAAATTGAGTGCAATTTTTTTAAAAATTTTGGGTAGAATTGTCTGAAGATTTCTGGGTTGTTCTTAGTTTCTGGATTTGAGGCACAGATTTATCAAAAATTATAGGTTTTCATCATTGTACCTGTCTAATCCTCTATTTTGCAGCTTCTGAAGCCTCGTATGGGCCCATACGATAACATTTTTTAGTGCAATTTTTTTTGAAAGTGTGATTTTTCATCTACTTTCTAAATATGCAATCAGATTTTTGATTTTATGATTTTTCTAATACTGACCAATCTTTGGCTTTGTTGTTCTTGATGCTTATATTTGATTACAGCCTAACAGTGGTTTGTAGGACATTGAAAAAGAAGACTCAAACAAAGACTACTAACGAATCATCTTGCAGGTTGCCTTGATCGATAGCGCGCTAAACATTGTACTTGCATTTTGTTTTGTTTTATTAAAATAGGAACCCACATGCAAGAATTCTAAAATAAACTTCTATTTGGTATTTTTAGGAATGACAATAATGTCAGGAAACTATGCTCTCGCCCTTTTGGGATGATCAAAAATCCAGAAACATTATTTTTATTTTCTTATGTGTTTGGAGTGTCTTTTAGATTGTAATCCTAAGAATTATATGAATGTATCCTCTCCCCTTGCCTTCGTGGATCTTGAGTGTAAGAGAAACTCATATAATTCTTTTAGCGTGGCTACCTCCTGAGTGCTTTAATAGAGCCAGTGAGAGTGGATTTCCCAACTGATAACAGGCTAAAGCCAAGCCCTTTTGAATCGGTATATAAAAAATACCGTTGTGATTAGTCTCATAGTAGATAGGTGTGAATTCATTGTGGCAACCAAAATCTCCTCTAGTACCCTAGCGGTGTGTTAAAGTCCCTACATTGTTAAGGTAAAAACCTTTCTTTGAAAGGATTGGGAGAGCCCCCTTAATTGGGAAAATGACTTGATCACAACCACCTAAATGGATGCCTTGACTACAAACTTTGTTTTAGTGACCAAAAACCCTCTATCCGTTGGTGCGAAAGGTCAGAGACCAACTAAGACGTCCCAAATTTTCATGGCTCTTAGTAGAGACAACAGTCCTTTGGGAAGTGATTCTCTTGGAATTTGAAGCTTGGTGTGCTTGATAAGTGAGTGCACATGTAAGGAGGAGCCTATGCCTCAAAGATTCTAAGTTGTCCGCTATGAGTAAGCGTGGATGAACTTCAGTTCAAGTGGGAATTCAACAGATATTGTCCTGGCTTACCTAGGTTGTGATGTGACTGTTTCTTTTACAACAAACAATCTGCTTGATGTGTCTTTGTGAGTGAAAGATCAAAACATACACCCAAACATTAAGACAAACACCAAAATGATCAACAAATCTACATTCTTAAATGTCAAACTGTCAACTTGCTCATTTTTGTTATCTTGTCATTTTCAATCTTCCTGAGTTGATATAGATCAGATTACGTCACTTACCTCACTATTAGAAGCTTGTTTACACTTTGGATTCTTGCATTTTGACCTCTTGAACTAGTAATCTTTGGTTTCATAAGTGACCTTTCTTAGAGTTGGTGAGCTAGAAATTGTCCTTGTTGAGAAGATAAACCTTTAGATCCTTTGATAACACACTTGGAGAGTTTTAGTAGTCTCTTGTCCATTCACTTCCATACAAATTCAAATTCAATCAATATA
>MU226505.1:659760-677142 GCA_018584345.1 Thuja plicata | reverse complement strand
CTTGATGTGAGTTATATCAATTCATAACATTAACATACATGTGAACATTCATAGAAACATTCATGAAAGTAATTGACACATAACACAAGATATGATATCGTAGAAAACTCCTGTTAGGAAGTAAAAATTGCGGTGGGGATGACACCCACAAAATTTTCACTATCTATAGATTGGAAGGGGCCAGTTAAGGCTTACAATTTGATCACTTCTGATGATCTACCTGGTTAATAGTATCTATGGAGACCTGTTAAAGTCTTCTTGGTTAAGAGCTTTAGCAACACTGTTGAGTGTGCACTCGGTTAAGAGATTTATAGTTGGACTGTTAAATCCACCTTCCTTGAAAGGATTTTTACACTTTGCTCCACTTGTTAGAATGATAGAAAATTAAAATTTGACCTGGTAAATGCAATCTCCTATTGCTGATACAGATCCATTTAAGTTTACATGAATAATATTATCACCTAATGTGATTGAGTAATACCTTTGATTCTCGGTAGCCTCTGTTCTTGGTTCTTGCTAATCAAATTCACCTTTTATTGTTCTGGTTGTTGAAACTTTCAATCTAATCCATGATTTGCTCATAGGATTCATTCATCCTCTCTTTCATATTCACATCCTTGTATAATGATTGATTGCATCATCTATTTATAAGATGGATTGACATCATCAAGTTTCACAAAAAACAATGTTAACTCTAAAATCAGGTTTACAACTTGTACCTTGATCTCCTAGTCTATGTGTTTTAAATCAGTTAGACTGATTAAAGCACTTAAATTCATGTTTCTTGTCCCTAAATAAATGGATTTAAAAAACAAATCAAGATTATATAAATAGAATAAGATTGCTTTTTCTGACATGGAAGTCAGATCCACTTTTTGCGGGCTGCAACTGACTCTCGGTTTTTATCGGTCGGTTATGCTATGAAATCAGTTGACTGTCTTTCAGTTTTATTCTCTTAGTTTTCTCTTTAACTGTCTCTTGCACTGTATCCTACACATCGGGTTCCTCTTTATCCTTTTGACTTTGCATTTTTAGTGTACACACAAAGTTGTGTCGTCGGTTCTCTTTGTACATAGTCATTTTTTGTTTGCTCTTTGTTCTGTCCTTTGGTGTATGCTTACCAAAAGTGTTGTTTGCATACTAATGGAAAATTAATGTCATCAATGGTCATGATGTGTTTGAGTTGGTTGAGGCATGGAAGGCCAAAATAAATTAAGGTCAACTGATTCACGAGGTACAAAAGGATGATAAAGACTATGGTTAACAGACATGATTTTTATATTATGAGAAAATTTAACACATTGATGAGTAAGAGAAGCCACAACTTGCATGGAGGTAAGCCAAGGAAGACCAAGTTTGACTTTAAATTGATCAAAATTTGGAATGACAGTGAAGGTAATATCTAGATTTTTACCACGAACTTAAAAATGGAATGAAATAGAACCATGGTAAGGATAAAGGAAACCATTGCAAGTTTGAGTCATAAAATCAGATTTATCATAAAAATATTTGTTTCAATTGTTTACTATAAATATGTTCTTAAGTTAACACACTCACCAAGCAAGTGGGATCAACAAGGGCACCATGGGTAGGAAGGAAATTAACCTTTGTGAAAATATAGAGAGTACCATCATGTGCTTTTATTGTCTCAGTAGGGTCAAAGGTAATGCAAGGCTGAGATGGAGGTCTAGGATTGAATTGCTCAACTCAGTTAACAACATGATTAGATTCATTTAATTTTTCATCATAGTCAATGCATTGGGAAGAAGAAGGTGGTTGAATGGGATGACAAAGGATTGGTGTAGATTTTCAAGTTTTTTCTAGGAGGTGCCAAAAATTTGTTTCCTTGATCATGGTCACCATCAATAGATATAGCCTTAGAATCAATAAGATCTTGGATAACAGTTTTCAAGCGAAAATATTTTTTAGTATCATGACCAAGCTGAGATGATATTGGCAAAAATATTTGGGATCAAAGTATTTGGATTGAGGTTTAGATGTATCAATTGGTTTTATGGGAGGAAGTGTTAACACATTAGAAATAATTAACGTCAACGTCATATTATGCAAAGATTCAGAAAGTTGAGTATAATTACGAGCAATTTTAAAAACAAACGACAATAGAGTCACACCTTTGGATGTTTTTGTCAATTATTCATCAACAATGTTGGATGATTTGTTGATTTTGATGTAGTTATTTAATTTTTGAAACTTGGTAAAATTGGATGCGACATCACTCTTATCAACGAGAACATGAGCCATTGGAGTGGTGCTCTCAAATTCACTCACTTGAATTTGATAATGATGAAGCATTGCACACAATTGAGGAAAAGAAGAGAATTTAGAAAGAAGTATCTTATCTCTAATGTTACTTTGTAAATTAGCAATAAAAATGCACTCCACATAAATATTAGGAACATGATAAGAAATCTAAGCATGCAGATGCTTAAATCTACCATTGAAATCACTAACTTTTTCTTTAGCACCTTGTTTACAATGCATTAAATCAGTTAGAGAGATTTTAGGACCAATGTTATTTTGAAATTGTTCAAAGAAAGCATTAGCAAGTTTCTGGAATGAATTAATTGAATAAGGAGGAAAGGAAAAATACCATTTGCAAGGCTTTGTCTTGAAAGGTTCTAGTAAAAAAAATTTCCATGAACCTATGATCACGAGAGAAATCACTACACAAGGTTTGGAAATTTTTAACATGAGTCACGGGATCACCCTTACCATTATAAGTGTCAAGATGAGGAATCTTCATATATTGTGAGATAACAACACAGTTAATATCTATAGACAAGGGACTAGCAATATCACAAGTAGGAATGTTGAACTTGGATTGAGTCATGAAAGCAATTTGTTGTTGCGAAGAAGAGATAGTTTGAGCCAAGCTATTAATGGTAGAATAAGTAGAAAGAATGATAGGAGGAGAAACATGAGAAATTTTAGGAGCATTATTGGAAAATGAAGGAATGTTTGAATATAAAAAAGGAACGCTATGATAAGTGGGCATGGATGATGAAATTGAAACACATTGCACACTTGAAGGAATATAAGGAGCAATAGGATTAGGAAGACTCACATGTGGAGGATTGAGATTTTGAATTTAAGTGATGATGATAGGTGGAGCATAAGTTGAAACAATAGGAATGGAAGTAGAGATGGGAAAAAAAGGTCTCAACACTTGTAGTGGGTGGAGTAAAGCCTAAATATTGAGCACAATCGCTAATGGACTTGATATTGGCATCAATTCAAGATGATAAATACTACGCAAGAGGTTAACACCATGTTCATCATTGTGAATAAGTTTCCTTAGGATTTCTACAATAGAAAGAGCTTCAGTATTATAGTTTTCTTGACCTATCCATTATTCAAGCTTCTCAAAAATATGGGAAAGTTTTTGGACTTGAGCAGGAGGAACCCTTAATTATTCTTCTCCATCATGAGAAGAATGAGAATAGTTATTATCCATGATAGGATTGGAATCACTAAGATGCATGTTGGTCTCATCAAGATTCATGGGAAAGAATGAGGGTTTGGGATCAAAGGAACCCATAAGTCTATGAATTCTTCTAACCAGGATACTATAGGTTAGACTCAAAGTGATAAATCTCGTGCACAAGGGAACAAAGAGAAATGCAATGCACTTTGAAAAAAAAATACAATTTAACTATCAAATTTAAGCATGAAGCTATTAACAAAATGCATACAAGGAAAGATATGATCTAACTACAATGCATATAAAAGAGATTATACAAATAAGATCTAAGTACTAAATCAAAAATTATAATGCAAAATAAATCTAGATATCTAAATGCAAAGAAGAGGAATCTAACACCACAATCGGAATGGAAATGTTATAAGTCGGGTTCACCAAAATGTATATGTAGACACTTAAAAATGACTAATTCATTTTATGCAATAAAGTTTAATATCATTCTTCTATAATTATCAAATAATCTTTATTATTTAATTAATTGGCGTCTCTCTACAATCTAAACTCAAAATCATCATTTCTCTATAAATTCCTAAATTAAGTGATTTTAATTAATTACTTAATATTTCATCAATTATTCACCTATAAAGTAATTAAATAATTAAACATTACTTAATTATTCCCTATCTTATTGAAATTAATTAAATAGCCATATTATTTAATTAATATTCCTTCTTTCTTATTACTATTGTATTTATGTAATAATTAAATCATTTTCCCTCTCATAATTAAATAAATTATATTTATTTAATTAAACTAGTTTTTCCTCTTATAATTAAATAAAGATAAAATTATTAATTTGTTTATAATCCTCACATGTGCAAATAAATAAATTCTTTTATTTATTTAATCATATTTATCCTCCAATTATGAGTTTCAGTTAACTCCACAATTATCTCTCCTAACTGATCAATCAGTATATTGTTATTTATGCTTAAACAATTTATTATTTATATTAATTTTAAGATATATTTTGAAGGATATTTCAAGAGATAAATGTGCATGCATTACATTTGTATACCATGTCCATGAATTTGCCAACTAGCTAGTTTGGACTAGTTGCATAATGCAATAGTACATTTCAATTGGGTTGCATTATGTGTCTTATTAACTAATTTGTTATCTACTTAATCTATTTGGTCTTCTACTCCACCTCATAAATTAAAGTCCTCAATCAAACCAGTTAACTATTTCATCTATTCAAACACATGCAATCAATTAAGTTCAACTCCCACTCACTCTAAGTTCAACTCTTCAATATATTCTCTTAACAGATCCATCTATTATATCAACATGGAATCAATTGAGTGCAAATCCCACTCAATCTGAGTTTAACTCTTCAATCATAGGCAATCAACCAACCAATCATGGAATCTTGATTGTAAACCTTGAAATTCTTAAAAATAGAGAGATTATTCTCTTAAAATTTTAACCACAATAGCTTTGAATTCTTATGATGGCACATCGAGCTCTCATTTCTGAGAGCCCACATTGGATAGAGAAGGAGAACAATGAAGGATGACTTTTGGTTCACATGTTCATGAGGGTGCATTTTCTTAGGAAATTTTTGTAGTAGTATTGCGTACTATCTTGGCTTTGTCAAATTCTAGTTATCGTCTCTTGCCTTGGCTTAGGCACCTATCATTTTGGTTAACACTTGTCCTAGATAGATATCATTGCCAGTATCAGTCATTTTATCCTACCCTTTTGGAATTCAAGATAGTCCAAAAAATAATTTAGGTCTTTTCCTATAGGTTTTACCATCGACATTTATAAAATAGAGCAAAATACTTATACCTTAGGCATCATTCTAGGTCTTTCATTCTTAGATTGCATTAGCATTAAAAAATCCCCCCTCAAAAAAAAAATTTAGAGTCTATTTTTTTCATCTTTCATAGGTTGGATTTATCCTCTGCATATGTTGTTCACAAGATCTCAAAAGAGAAAAAGCAAAATGGACCCGAACATAGAACCCAGACATAATCCCAACATCAAGATTGATTTGCCTATTCAAAGGACCCTAACACTAGATTTCAATAATCTAGAAACCATTTAGCGTCACGGGAAAACAAAAGTTGACATCCCACAATTACCTCTTGTCCCTCAACTAGAGGACAAGTTCTCATTTGAGAATGTTAAGGATAAATGCAATAACAGTGAAGAAGTTAACAATGCCTTCACAAACTCTAGGGTAATGACTCTCATGGGATCCCTACTGGCAAATGACCCAGATACATACTTCAAAATGCTTGCACAAAATGGGGGAAAAATTCCCAATGGATTTGACACTTCTACCATAGTAGAATCCACTCCCATACCACCATCTTGGCTTGCTTCCACAATACCTCTTCTGATCAATTCCATCTTACCTTCTAGCAACACCACTCAATGTGCATCCCAAGCAACCACATCTTCCACTACACTAGGGACTCAATACAAAAATCCTCTCTTTTCCACTTTTCCACCCACCACTACAACAAAACCTTCCATAATTTCCTCAACCCATCCAATATGCACGTCCAATATGGCTCCATGAGGTCACAATCCCATTTGTCTCTCAATAGGAGTCTCCCAAGTCAACTAAGGGGCATCTCAATTACAACCTAGCTGTAGTCTCCCAATAGGCATTCCTTCCAATTCAGAAATACCCCAAGTCAATCAAGGGGTACCTCAACAACAACCTCCCATTAATCCCAACAATTCAAGGATTTTGGTTGCCTTTTTGAAATACCATGGAGTAACTAGACACAACACTTTCAACCCTTTTGCACCACCACCTCAGTCTACTCAAAAACATCCATATGTCTCACCACCTCGACATACTCAAAATATCCATACGTCCCTCTATCTCAACATACTCAAAATATCCATATGTCCCTCTATCTCAACATACTCAGCAACCTCCATAAATTCCACCTCCCCAACATAGTCAATACATATCATCATCGTAGTATATCCCACAACCTTAATATTTTATGCAACCCCTGCATGTCATGTTGCCTTAGTATGCTCCTTTTTCCTCAGTATGTTGCACAATCTCAATACATCCCAACACATGTGCCTACGATATATACAAACATGAGTTACAAACCCTCTTACAATCAGGCACAATCATATAATAGTGGGACAACATTCTTTGATCCTAACGCAGTGCCACCAACACCAACACCCACTGAAGCCCTTTCTCAATAGTTCCCGATACTCCAAAAATAGGTCATAAAATTGCAGATAGGTGTTCCTAAAAGGACTTACATGACTTCTGACCTTATCCTATATCCATTCGATAGTACACTACACATGCCACCCTTTCCACAAAATTTTGAGACACCTAAATTTGATAAATACAAGGAAAAGGGTGATTCCCAGGACCATATACAAGAATTTTTCATGGCTTGCATAGAAGTGGCATATGGTGACACTTACCTGATGAGAATATTTCCATGTAGTCTTGGTGGGTCAACCATGGAGTGGTTTTCCAGGCTCCCTATTGAGTACGATCATGGAATGAACTAGCTGAAAAATTCATATCCCACTATTCATATAACATTGTCCTAGAAATAACATGAATGGATCTTTGTACTACAAAATAGAAGAATGGTGAGAAATTTTCCTCATTATTACAATAGTGGAAGAACATTTCCTCAAAGGCATCTTTCCACTTACCCATAAAAGAGAAGAGACGTTCCATATGTTCATAAAAAATTGTCAACTGGACATGATGTGTGAATTGAACTCCCAACGAATTGAGACCTTTGAAGAACTAGTCGAGCAAGGGCTAAAGTCAGAAAGATCCAGCACCTTAAAGGGGTTCATTAAGAAAGATACTAGTAATACAACACCTTATGATAAATCTAAATACTGGTCTAAAAACAAAAATGTGAAAAATGATGGTGTTGTTGATGCTACAAATTTCCATCTATGAACTACTTCGCATATCGCCAAATCATAAACCAACCTTAGACACAACTTTGCAACAATCCTCCATCCCGAAGGACATAAATGTTGATGAATTTCAAGCCATGGTAGGAAATATGTCTACAATGTTTCATGTTTCCTTCACTGAGAAATACACCCCAGCTCATAAACCATCTTTTAATGAACCTTTACATCTTGAAGTCTTTTTCCATCTCCATAAAATCAGACAAGTCTTGATAGATGACAAAGCGAGTCTAAATATTTGTACACTAAAATTGGTAAAGGCACTAGGCTACTCTAACATTTGTGTAGATGTTACCAAAAAGACCATAATAAGAGCATACGATGATGACAAATGTCCTTCTAGAGGCGTGATAAGCCTCCCAATCCGACTGGGTCCCGCAACACAAGACACTCTATTCCAAGTACTAGACCTAGAGCTAGGTTATAATATACTCCTAAGATGACCATGGATTCATTCCATGCAGACTGTACCATCTACTTATCATCAATTCTTAAAGTTTCCTCATGATGGAGTTGAAATCACTATGCCTAGTGATAGAGATCCTTCTCTTTACTGCACAAATCTTAGAGGAACTATTTCTAATCAAGCACCAAACAATCAAGAAGCATCTCTTGTCTTGTCATCTCAAATTTTTTTTTATGTAGACCTAGAAAAATCAACTGAAGAACCTATGTATCAGAGCTAAAAATCCAAGTCAAAGAAAGTGGTTGTGGAGAGTACTCCTATCCAGACTTCTTCTATGTAGGCAAGCTACCAATTTCACCGCATTCATATGGAAAGCCTAGATACCCTCTTTAGAGGAAGCAAAATCTAATGCTTGTCTATCCACCAACAATGTTTATAAGGTGGGAGACATTAATCAAGAGAACATTGAAGACAACTTATCTTCTTGGTTGTATACAGATGAAGAGCCCCCTGAGGTCAAAATTCTAGTACATGAATATGGACAAGGGTACACCATTGTCTAAAAAAGGGTATAATGAAGACTCTGGCTTAGGCAAAAATGAACAAGGAATTGTGGAGCCAATTGCACCTACACAAAACCTGAAGCATCACAGCTTAGGTTATAGACCACCAACATAAGGCATTAAAAATACCTTGCTACCCTCTGATATTAACACGTGTGTTTATAAAAAAGTTGAGACATTTGAGGAAATTCATTCAGATATAGACTGGAATGACTATGAGTGGAATTAACCACACACCACTAACACCTTACACCATAACATTTCCATTGCATGACTCTCTTTACAAGATAGGCTCATAGATCGTCAATCTTGGATTGATGAATTTCAGAAACAATCTGAACCTTCATCCCTGTCCTCATTAGAAACCTATGAATCAGTAAGTGAATTCTATATCAATACCTTGACCGAACTCTCAATTTTTTCCTTCCAAACAAATGATAACATAGCTTTGGCTTACCCTGACCTAATTGATTGGGAACAACAAAATTTGTCGACCATAGACATTTTTGAGAATGACGAACCTATTGTTGAATTATTTAGACTAAGAAAAGGCATACCTATGGGAAACCACAAGCATGTTTCAACATTGAATTGGATAGAACAATATACTTTGGGGAGTTATATTAATCCTCTAGTCATAAAATCAGAAAAGAAAATATAAGGCTATTAGGTGAAAACCGAAAGGCACCTTCTAGCTACAAAAAAAGTAAAAAACAAAATTAGCCAAGGGTGAAAACCTATCTGAGGCGCCTGAAGATGGAGAGATTGATATTCTCTCCATTACAAAAGAATAGTAATCATTACTTGCACAAAAGACAAAAAATATCAAAATTTGCATGATAGAAACACAATGGGTAATCCACTTGGCAGAGTCGTTAACACTAGAAAAAAGAGAACAATTCATTCAGTTCTTTAAGGACAATAAAATCAACTTTGCTTGGTCATACTCTAACATGCCTGGATTAGATCTAGAATTAGTACTACACCATCTTCCACTAAATTCAGGGGCAAAGCCATACAAACAAAAGTTGTGCAAGATGCATCCTAAAATTACATTGTTGGTCAAAGCAGAATTGAAGAAACTACTGGATGTAGGATTTGTAAGGCCTATTGATTATGTCGATTGGATATCTAATCTGGTACTTGTGTCTAAATCCTATGAATCCATAAGAGCTTATACTAACTTCATAGATTTGAAATTGCCTTGTCCAAAGAATGACTTCCCCTTGCCGAACATTGACATGATCATTGATCTCACTTCAGGATATAAGATGTTGTCACTAATGGATGGTTTCTCCAGATATAATTAGATGAAGATTGATCCAGAAGATAGACACAAAACAAATTTCACTTATGCATGGGGTACAAATATTGGTGTGTTATGCCCTTTGGTCTTAAAAATGTTGGTGCCACATATCAGAGAGAAATGACAACTATCTTTCATGACATGATGTATATCACAATGGTGAGGACATTATTTTTCCATTAGTATGCAAAGAACACTTTCAGTAATCATACATCAAAAGATAGGATAAGAGAAAACTGACAGAACAGTTCAAAGGGTAAACCGAAGACACAATGCAAAACCAAAAGTGCTAAGAGGAACCCAACATGAATGACAAAGTAACCTGACAAGCAAAGCACAAGCTAAACTGAAAGAGAAGAAATAGAAGAACCCAACAGAGTAAGGGAACCCGATGGACAAGTCAATCAAAGGATCACCGAAAGACATGTAAAATGATTTCTATGCAGACCGAGCATCAGACACCGAAAGTCAGTTACATCCCGCAAAAAGTGGATCTGACTTCTACGTCAGATAAAACATTCATATTCTATTTATGGAGTCTTGATTTGTTTTAAAACTATTACTTAAGGGATAAGAAACATTATTGCAAGTGTTTTAATTAGTCTAACTGATTTAAAACACATAGACTAAAAGATCAAGGTCAAGTTGTAAACCTATGATCATAGAGTTAATATTGTTTTACGTGAAACTTAATTAGGTCAATTTATCTTATATATAGATATTTTAATCATTCACTATCATGGATGAGAGGGTGAATGTAGCCTACAAGAAAATCTATGGATCAGACTAAAAGTTTCAAGAACCAGAACATCAAAAGGTGAATTTGCTTATCAAGAACCAAGAACAGAAGCTACCGAGCAACAGAGGTGTTATTCAATCACATTGGGTGATACACTTATACATGTAATCTTGAATGGATCTATAATCAATAATAGGAGATTTCATACACCCAGGTCAAAGTGTAATTTTATTATATTCTAAAAAGTGAAGCAAAGTGTAAAAATCCTTTCAAGGAAGGTAGATTTAACAATCCAATTGTAAATATCTTAACCGAGTGCACACTAAATAGTGTTGCTAAAGCTCTTAACAGAGTAGACTTTAATAGGTCTCCACAGATACTCCTAATAGGAAATATCATCAGAAGTGATCAAATTGTAAGCCTTAATCGACCCCTTCCAATCTGCAGATAGTGAAGAATTTGTGGGTGCCATCCCCACCGCATTTTTTACTTCCTAACAGGAGTTTTCTGCATTATCATATCTTGTGTTATGTGTCAATTACTTTCGTGAATGTTTTTATAAATGTTCACATGTTTGATTAAGTTAAAAAAAATTGACATGTCTTACATAAAGATAGCATAGGATAGATGGTTCGATAATCAATTGATTACATAAAGTTTAAAAGATAAAAGAGAAAAGTTTTAGAGGTACTGATTCACCCCTCCCCTCTCAGTACACACTTCCCATTAATTCCAACAAATGGAAGACTATTGACGACATATTGGCAAAATCCCTTGAGAGGAATATACATTTATTAGTATTAGGGCCGGTCTTTGACCAGGAACACAAGGTACATTTAAACCAAAAGAACTGTGTCTTTGGGGTCACATGAGGAAAGTTGTTAGGATTCATTGTCTCCATAAACAAATAGAGATTAATCCTGAAAAAGTTCAAGCAATTATTAATATGCCTCCACCAAAAAATTTGAAGAATCTGAGAAGTCTATAGGGTAGGCTACAATTAGTAAGATGATTCATATCACAACTAGCGCCTGACAAGTGTCATCCATTCCAATACTTTCTACACAAAGAGGTCAAATTTGCATGGACAAAAGATTGCCAAGTTTAATTTCAAGTATTGAAAGATTATCTTCTCTCAGCACCAATCTTAGTGGCACCCATTCCATATCAACCCCTACTATTATATATCTCGGCTAAAACATACTCATTGGGTGAATTATTAGCACATAATGATTCAAAAGGAAAAGAAAGAGCCATCTACTATATCAATCAAACACTTATGGCATATGAACTAAGCTATATTGCAATTGAAAGAGCATGCTTGGCTATAGTTTTTGCTTCCCAAAAACTTAGACATTACATATTAAGTCACAAGATTATCCTAATAGAAAAGACTGATTTGTTGAAATATCTATTGAGTAAAGCTACATTGACTAGACGACTTGCCAAATGGGCCATGATTCTCAGTGAATTCAACATTAATTACATGGATATAAAAGCAATAAAAGGAGAATTTATTGTCGACCAATTGGAAGATGCACAATTACCTTCTAGTCATCCAATGCTGATAGAGTTTCCAAATGAAAGCATATTTTTCTCTTGAAGAGTAGAAACAATGGAAATTATACTTTGACGATTCTCACACATAAAAGGGATCAATCATCGACATAGTATTTATCACTCCTCAAGGAGACTCCATTCCAAGATCATATAGGCTAAGCTTTGACTGCACCAACAATATAGAAGAGTATGAAATGCTAATAATAGGGCTCAAAATTGTTGTCTAGTGGAAGATCCAATAGCTACAGACATTCAAGGATTCCCAAATGATTATCAACCAAGTCAATGGAAGTTACGACACAAAGGATGAAAAAATAATTCCCTACAAGGCACTGGCAGAATACATCAAGCAACATTTTGAAATGATATCATTTGAGAAGAGAATCGAGAAAAAAACATCAGATGCAATGGCTACTGTAGGATCTTTGCTTAACATGCCACTAGATGTGACACATTGAAAATTCATGGTCAAACGACTCATAGTCCCTGCCCTTGAAGTGCCCAAGTCTAAGGTTGTGTGCAAAATTGTTGATCATAATTCTCCTAGGTACCAAGATATACGCCTATCTAAATAACCAAACTATACCCCTCAACTTATCCTAGAACCAAAAGAGGTCCTTGATAAGGCAAGCCTCCGCACTATCATTGCCAATACACTTTACCGATGTAGTCTAAATGGAACACTCCTCAAATGTCTAAACTCAAAAGAATCACAAGAGATAATATTAGAAGTACACAAGGACATTTGTAGTGCTCATTCTAGTGGCTTGAACTTAGTCAAGAAGCTTTTAAGAATTGGGTATTATTGACCTACAATGAAAATATATGTTTGTCTATATGTACAGAAATGCAGAAAGTGTCAGATACGCGGGAACTTCGTTCATGTACCTTCTCAGGAGTTGTAGCCACTAACATCACCGTGGCCCTTTTTGCAATGGGAGTTTGAACTAGTTGGCAAGATTCATCCCTCATCCTCTGATGATCATAAGTACATAATCACAACCACTGAGAATTTCACAAAGTGGGTTGAATAAATTCCATTGACCTACACCACTGGAAAAAAGATTTCTAAGTTTCTTTTGAACTATATCATAAGCCTGTACAGTGTTCCACAAGCCATCATTACAGATCATGGACCCCCTTCAAAAATAAGCAAGTAGACGAGATTTGAAGAAATTTCCATATCCATCATAGTGACTCTTCACTCTACTTTCCCCAAGGTAATGGCCAGATTGAGGCTACGAATAAAACCATTATAAAAATTATGAAAGAGATAGTCAATGAAGCTAGTAGAGAATGGCATCTCCAACTCAACTGCGCCTTATGGGCATACCCCACTAGTTTCCATACTCTCACATGAGCCACTCCATACTCACTAGTATACGATACCAAAGCTATCTTTCCAATAGAGTTTGAGCTCCCGTAATTACGTGTATCACTTGAGAACATCATTTCAGACTGGGACTACCGAGTATCTCAACTAGATGAGCTATAGTTGCTCGATGAAAAAAGACAAAAGACACTAAAACATTTGCAAGCATATCAACACTATCTCAGGAGAAGCTACAACAAAAAGGTCACCCCTAGAGCTTTTGAATTTGGTGACCTAGTACTAATGGAAAATCAGAAAAATAAAATGGAAAGAGACAAACCAGGAAAGTTTGAACCAAATTGGTTAGGTCCTTACATCATTATGTCAATCTATGGCTCTAAAGCATATTAAATATCCACACTAGAGGGCCAACCTCTATTACACCCCATCAACAACTTGCATCTACGCAAGTAATATTCATAGTTGTCAGAGTAGACCCATTTCAAAAATGCATAAAATAAAAAAAATAAAAATTATCACCTTGGCGAAAACCTAGCAATCAGGCATCTGCAGTTACACAAAAATAGAAATACAAGAGAAATAAATTTGTCCTATGGTGAAAACCACTTTGGTGGCACCTTGGGAAAGTACCATGGTGAAAATCAGACAATTTAGTGCCATGCATAGAGATCATCTCTACCATCTATCATAACTCCAACCTAGTTTCACTCATCATTTCACCTCATATTCCAAAATAAAACATGTCATGGCTTGATTGTTGTCAATAATCCTTATCCTAAATGTCTTATAATCAACACGGATTAGTCCACCATTTCCATTCTACAATAAAATGCCCATTCTGTCCTGACCAAGGGCGCCCGATGTCATGATCCATTAAGCATTGAGAAAATACCGAAAAACACGATGAAAAATCCTAAAAAAAATCTCTAAAAAATGAAAAATGTACTGAAAATAAAAATATGAAAGTCCTTCAAAATTTCAAAAAAATTAAAAAAATAAAATTAAAAATCCTATAGGGTGACATGTTTGGGGTGTCTGTGATAAGAGCCTTCACTTATATGATATGCCATACATACCTCAACTCCAAACATATGAACCCTATGGTGGACCAAAAACATTTGTAAATAGTCCTGAAAAACTTGTCACCAGACAACCAAAAAAATAAAAAATAAAACTGAGAGAATCTAGAATAAATATCCTTTGTATATCAATCCAATCCATTCGCATTTGAATGCTTTCATTCAATAAGTCCAGACTTTAGCGGAGCCAAGTCAAAATTGTCAAACTTATCAGCAGGTCCTCAGTCAGATTGATCACACTGTCTTATCTATCAATGGAGTCCCATATCAAAGTATTTTGTGAAAATAATCATGTTATCATCGACAAGGAAGGGAACACTCAAAACCATACAGAGCATTTTTACATGGGGTACCTTATACTTCCTCAAATGACATAATTTTTTTTGTCAAAACTCAATATCAATACCACTAGAAAAACACATACACATAAGCATTATGGATGCTTACTTGTTGAGTCCAGTTGGTCTTATTATGTCTTCATTTTTTCAAGTCATGTTCTTATGCATCTCCAAAATTCCACTCAAGTGATTAGAGATGCTGTAATGGTTCATGAATTATCTTTTTTGTTTTTTGTCTATGGGATGTTGGCCTAGAAGTCTTAACAAAGCATGATGGGTGTCTATGGTAAGAGCCTTCACAACCACGTGCAATATCTAATTGCAAAATATATTGCAATAGATAAATTGGTTGTGATACGCCGCACACACCTCGACTCTTAATGCCTGACCTAGATTTATCGACCCACATTCCTTGTCTATTCAAAGTGCTTGTTAGAATGCAAAAAGATAGTTGTGCCTAGATCTTTCATGTCTAGGTATGATGATATTCAAGTCTTGCAATAATAAAAGTAGCTCAATGATGAAAGAAATTGCTCAAATATGTTGGAGTTCAAAGGCTGGTTAAAAGAAATTCAAGTTCCAATCAAGATTCATTCTTATTGTCTCTCGCTTTTCTATCTCATTTTCTCTCATCTCTACTCTATCACTACTAACATTTGTCTCTATCAATCCTAACAAAATCCTTAAGATAAAGTATCTTGATAAAACACAAAGAAAAGAACATCATCATGTATCCAAAGCGTGTTAGTCTGCATACATCATAAAATCATGCATATAAGTACCCATCATAATGTATCCATCCATCATGTAAGAGAATATACAAAATAAATTTAGATCATCTAGCCCATACTATCATCGAATTTGCATCATAACTAGTCATGACATCATATACAATGCATATGAAAATACAAGAAAACTAAGTGCATAAAACATCGTCACAAACATCACATCATAAATAGGAAATGCATACATAAAAGAGCATGTCATAAACCATATAATCTCATAGACATCATGTGCATCACATAACATCATATAGTGCTGCCAAAACTATATCATATATATAGATACCATGGTACAAAGTCATAAGGAGAGCTCACAAGATCACAAAAAATATATGCAAAAATGTGTCTATATAGAATCAACATGTACTGCTTCCACCCTATGGTCCATAAGGCCTCGATGGTACTGAACTCCAAGTCCCTACACCTGTATGACCCTGAGGAGCATCACTGATGGTGATGCTCTGCCAAATTGTTCCACTGCACCACTGCCACATGATCTATGCGTCCGCTGGGATCGATGAGATGGGGTGTAACTAAGGATCCTATATACTATTGGAACAACCTACTTATCTGCCCCTCACCAATAATAAATCTCCCTCTGAATTTCCCGAATCTGCCTATCCCTCTTTGCCCCTGCCTGGAAGTATCTATCAATGATATGCTGAGTAGTAGCATCCTGGACACTAGCAATAAAATCCCTCACCTCCATCTCTGCTACCCTAGCTCTCACATATGCTGCCTAAGCCCTACCCTTTACGACCTATATGTCATCCCTCATACTATCCCTCTATGTGTCCATATCCCTCTCCTTACACTAGTACATTTGAGTCCTTTTTTCAACGGCTATGTGTCGCAATTTTGACACTACCCCATCGGCCAAGTGACACAGACCAGTGTTGCAGTTTTGGTGTCGAAACCACAGACGAATCTTATGTGTGTCATTATTGCAATGATAATAACCATCACAATAAGCACTGGCTACGTTGTTTAGCATGTCATCATTACACTTTAAGACTATTGCAATTACAATGGGTGTGCGACGAATATGTTGTAAATGCGACATCCAGCTGTCGGCAATTTCTGACATCTGGCCATCGCATGTATAGCTTCAGTGTCGGTCATTCTCTAGAGTCCATCATAATTGCGATGATATTCTATAATATTAAAAAAAAAATAATGGGCTTCGCTTTGTTTTTCACCAAATGAAAATGTTCAATATAATGCCAACAGTTTTAAATGTTCAATATAATTCCTAGAAATATAGGAATGGTACAGAGGTCTTGGCAGGTATGGTAGTTGATATTACTAGTTTGATTCCTTCAAATAAATTTGTAGTGGTAATAGCCACAATTACCCTTATTTGAATAATCTACCAGAAAGCTGCAAGATAAAGCACACCTCTTTTAGGACATTGATGCTTTTCATGACAGGAAGCAGATCACTTTGATAAATGGTTATATGCATGCAATTGAACCCCAGTCCTCTAAACATATTTCTGAGAAATGTTGATGGTCTTTCTTCCATGTAGTCAATATCAACAAATTAGCATCTTGGTTGAATCCATGCCATAAAAATAGTATGCACATTGTTGAGGTAAAGTTTGGAGAAGTAATCTTTTAGATATCAGAATCATCAATGAAGATGCAAAGTAAGAGAAGACTCAACATAACTATATCACGTAGGTTCAAGTTGAGAATTATATTTGCAACTGAACATAAATCTAAATTACCATTCTTCCTATAGTGTTATTTGGAGTAGGATTCAAAGTGGCTTTTAGAGTTAAGCTCTTGGTCATAAAATCAAGAAGTTTCAAATTTTCTATTTTCCAATGAGAAGTC
>MU226505.1:616098-649709 GCA_018584345.1 Thuja plicata | reverse complement strand
AGTATATAGTAAGGGGGAGCATATACTCTGGGGGAGTATAAAAATAGTCAGAAGAACTGAAGCAGTGTAGAGGAATCTTTGATGAGGATATTGAGAAGATTGTAAAAGAAAGAGGACACCATGAACATAGGATATTTTTAATATCATATGTTGCCATCAATGTCAAAGGGGGAGATTGTTGGAGATTTGTTTCTGTGCATTTGATTGATTGTATGTTTGTCATTGATGACAACATATAATACACAGTAGTGATTTTGTATGTACTTATCAGAATGATGATATCAAGCCTTGCATGGTTAGATACATGTTGTAGACATGCTTAGTATGTTATGTTCATACACGCAGATCCAGATATGATGTTTAAGTCAAGTTGTGTAATTCTGTTATTGGCAGTTACAGTTCTGGAAGAGTATCTGTTCAGAGTCGACGTATGTAACATGTTTCTTGAGGTGCGCCTATCTTTAGGACATGCATGTGTATATTCATGATTAGTTATGAGTTGATGATAGTTATCTAAAGGCGCCAAACGTGTTTCAAGAAGATTGCAAAGTTAGAGATGATTTGGTGAGGCCGACTTAGTGAAGCATTGCGTCTATTCAGTTTGTGTTGCGCAGACTTAATATTGTTTGCGTGCTTAGTAGAGCCGACAAGGATGTTATGAAGAGTTGTCTTACAGGTCCCATGATCTCATACTTTGAGGAAGATACTTATAGCAAGTCATTTGTGATACGCTAAGTGTGAATGATACGGAAAGAGACAGAAGATGTACAGAGAAGAATATCAGATGTGGTTCATTCATCAAGAGTCTATGTGAAGAAGAAGTGAAAGATTACAATACACTGGAACTGATCAAGACAACAGGTCTACTCTATAGTTCATCATCAGATATAGTGCATATCTGTTATACAGAAGGTTGTAGCCTTCACCATTGAAGCAATGAGATTTTGGACAGTGAGTCCACCACCCCTAACAGGGTTATTTTTAAAAGACTCCTAATAGGGTTCGACCCTTAACCAGGTCACTATACTTATTGCATTGTAAAGTACAACTCCTAACAAGGTTGAAATATCTTCTAATAGGGATTACTATAAACAAGTATAGTTCATTGTGGGTGCTAATTCCCACCGGGATTTTTACCATTTGGTTTCCCTGTAATCAAATTGTGTGTTGTGTACTATGTTTTTTTTTTGGTCGGTAATATTGAGTTTTTTTTATTAAAATTAAAAGAGATTACATTTTTATTAGCTTTCCTCAACTATCGGTAACATTCCCCATTACATTAAAATATTCCAAGAAGCCCATCCCATCAAACCTTACAAAAAATTTACAAAATTTTTCAATCCACATCATCAAACTGATGTTTTAAAAAACCACCATCGTAACCCGATGTCTTTCCTCTATCGCTTTCACTGGAAACGTTGGCTTGAGACCTGCATCATTGGTTCTTCATCATGGATTCACCAACATGTCAAAAAACACACACCCCCAAAAATGCATCTTCGACCTTTTATCATGTCGTCCGTCAGCCCTTAAAGCATGACCCCTGGTTTGGCCTTCTTTGCAATTACCCTAGATTGAAAAGCTTTGAGTTCATCACAAAAAACTACTCACAAAATTGTTCGTTACCCTCCTTGGAATTCAAGGGTTGTTCTTCTGCACTGACTCCCGCCCCTTTCCTCGCAGAGTCCTTTTCTTTTTTGGGAACCGCGTGGGTACCCCTGGTCGCTGGTTACGGGAGTTGCAGTTGCTTATCCCTGTTTTCAGCTTTTCCCAAGCTGTCCTCCTATCCTACAGATACTTTCCTTTATCCACACCTTCTGGCCATTGAAGAAAAGGTCGAATGCCTTTTGAAACTCCTTCGTCCTCATTTTCAAAACATTCGCTAAAATCGAAAGCCCACCCCGGGTGCGCCCATTCTAGCAATTTGTCTACATTTGGGATAAGATCAGCATAAAACAACGACTTCATTACATTCCTTACCACATCTTCATGTTCCCCTAATTCCAAGCCCCACACCATTAGCATTGCAGCAATATCCACCTGCATTTTCCAGCGATCCGCATTTTTGTGAAAAAATGGCCCTAATGTTTCTTGAAAGGCCTCAACAACTTCCTTCGAAGGGCACTTTATCGAGAGTTTTACCCTATGATCCTCCACAGGGCCTAAAATGTGTTGTGTACTGTGTTATCCGAATGTGTATTTACTTTATTGTATTATGGAGTTAAAGAAGTAAAAAGAAGTAAAGTTACCGATAACTGATTCACCCCCCCTCTCAGTTATCCTTTGGGACTATTCTAACAAAACTAAGAAACATGACAAACAAGATAAAACCATGCACTCAATAGTTTTAAATAAAAGATAGAAAGATGACAATTTCCTTCTTTCTTTTTCCAGCTTGCAACAAATTTGATAGCCTTTCTTTCGCCCTATCTAGAAAACCTAGCACCATAAGGAGCTTGGAGGGCAGAGCTACCAGTGTCCGCGAGGCTTTTCTCGACGACCCGACTTCTCAAGTACAACATGTTCTTGAACATAGAACTGCTGACATCTCTGATCGCCATACCCTGGGACAAATCTTAAGCATGGGCAACACTAAAATATATGCATTTTGGGGATTTTTTTTATAAAGATTATGTCAAAATTCTCTCTAATTTTTAGGTTTTTGTATGCAATAAGAGGGATTTTCAGTGGACTTCATGATTTTTTTAGATTCTTCTCAAAATTTCCTCTAATGTTCAAGTTTTTGCATTCAAGAAGAGGGATTTTCAGTGGATTTGATGAATAGAACAAGGGCTACTTCACAACCACGCTTGGATAGGGTGGTTATATTGATTTCTTGCTAATTGAGGGTTTGTTTTCTCGACACGCAACATGCAAAGGACATATCAAAGCTAAATAAACTAGTGAACATGAGGGATGTGCATAAGGTGACAGAGGAAGAAACGTGGAATGAAGGAGCAAAGCATAGATCACCTTCAAGAAAGAAGGCAAGAACTTCCACCATAAGCTTCTAGAATTGCGTTAATGAAGCTTTTAATTTTTTTGATTGTTATGAAGTTGGAAATTTTGTGTTGTTTTTTCAGAAAAAAAATATTTTTTACTTGTTCAAACCAATGATAATTAAGAAAAATCATGCTTTTAAATTATTGAAAATAAGTTTTAATAATCAACTATTATGTTTTTGTTCAATAAAATTTAATACTTTGTTATCACTGATTAGTTGACTAGTGAAATAAGAAAATTTGCATCCAAACATATACATAAGTAGACCTGCGGTAAATAGAAACTGATAATAAACAACTTATGACATTAACCCAAAACCATCCCACTACTTTTCTCACAATTAAAAATAACAAATAAATTAATCAAATAAATAAAATCTTCATAATATATAAAACTTACTGGTGGCTAAATAGACAACTAAAACATAAAATATATAAATATATTTGAAAAAAAAAACTTAGTAGTCCCCCTTGTCAAGATATCTTTTAGTTTGCTGTTTATACTCGTACGAACTCGGACATACATCTTCTACAATACAACCAAACAAAATAGTAGAAGGAGAATGGGAAAAAAACAAAAAAGTGAAAGGTATTGATGACCCTAAATGATACTGATTTCAAATCTTCTACAATACAATAAAATAGAGGGAAAATGGAAAAAAAACCAAAAAATCGAACGCTACCGAAAAAGCTATTTATAAATTCAAAATCGGATTTCAAATTTGTGTTGTGTTTGAAAAAAAGCAACAAACAGAATGGAAGGACGCGGTTTGTTTTCTCCAACGTTCCAATTTTGGTGCCGTATTTTAAGGCAGACCAGAAAAGCAAAAAATTCAAATCTTGTGCCAAAAAGCAGCTTTGCAGCAAAGGCTTCCGTCCACAGCTTCCATTTTATTGTAGGAGCCGCAGGACAACCCAATTTTGCTAAAATTCAAACGCCCAGAACAATGGAGACAGAATTTGCGATGGATGTCCCTGTATTCTTTCTACTCATTGCAATAAGAATTTGCATTTGAAAAGGATTGTATGTTGCAGCAGCAGAACCTTCAACGAAGAACCAAACAACGGAAACAGGTCGGGTTGGTGGCTCTACTGCTAAATCTCTCGCGAAAAGTTGCCCTAATCTGCAGCTGGTTCTTGCAGGCAGGAACAGGTAACATAGCTTACAATAGTGGTTCATGAATTCAGTTTAAACATATAGTATGCCATAATAATTGGATTACGTTATACTCAACATGTAGGTGGTGTTGTGGAATGATAATGAGGGCTTAGTATGCTAGTGGTAGACACTTCTAAAACCAGGACTCAATCCAATTCCATCTCAGAAAAGGATAGCTTATATCTCGAGGATGTTTGAGTGCGGCACTTTTTCAGAAACTTTAATAGTATGGTTCAAGCCTACACTGCACTGCACAAAAGGGTATATATAACTCATCCAAGATTTACTAGGACACAGTAAATTGAGCTCAATCACTGTTTACAATTTTTGCACATCATTAAAGACTATCTATAACATCACTTATTTTCCAGAGAAAAACACAAGATATTGAGTCACAATGATTGAACTCAATTTATTGTGTCCCAGCACTGTTAACAATTTTTGCACAATGGCTTTACTTATATGAGATACTTTTGTTTCTTGGCCATTGGGTTTACTTATTTCTTTATCCTTTCCTTTTTCTCTATGACAGAAATAATATTTAACTTATTTTGCAATACCTGCTTACAATCAATAACCTAGAATCTCAGTCCTGTGGACCACGTCATGCTCATGACCGCTGTTGAAGCTTGGTTTAGAATGCTTCTCATGTTCAAGCTGACAGAATAGAAACCTCTCATATATGAAACCTAATGCTTCTTGTGTCTAGTGGACCTTTTTTAGTCACGATGATAACCTGGGTTCAAGCTCAGTTGAGAATGCATCTTGTTTGTTCAAGCTGACAGAATAGAAATCCCTCATATATAGAACCTAAGCTCAATTGTGATATAATATTTTAAATATGATGGGGTATTTCCAATGCATTAGAGGCAACAATGGGTGAGTTACAATTCACAAAACAACAACAAGAAGAGAGCTTATGAGCTAAAAAATATCCTGTGATTTTTTTCTAGCTAGAAACCTTTTCCATGTTATAAAGAATCTCACATTGACCTCAAGGGGCTAGCAAAGAGATGATTATTCTTCAACTAACCATGGGAGGAAAACACTTATCAGACACGCAACTCAGACAAATAGATGTTAATTGACATGAGATATTGTTATTCCCCTGTTGAAAATATTGAAGAAATAAATGGCTCTATTATGATTTCAGAGACAAGCTTAATATCTGTTTGCATATACTGCACATGGAACATGCCCGGGTTTCAATTACTATTTTATGATTTGTAGAATCTTACTTAAGACCTAGGTTATGCAGTGAAAATGTCCTCTATGGTTGGTCTCAAACACAGTTAGGAGTCCTTGAAGGAGCATTGTCAAACCCTCCATGGGTTTTCCCATTAGGTGCATAGCTTAGAGCTTTACAGGTTTTCCCATTAGGTGCATAGCTTAGAGCTTTACACTAGCAAAGCACCTTCTATGGTGAGTGGCATTTGATGGATGGTTCAATTGACAATTTATGCATCTGTAACTGGACTTTATCATTGAGGGCACACAATGTTCTTACTATGGTCCTCTAATGGAGAAGTAGACTATATGGATAAGACAAGTCATTCATGGGGTAGCCCTTCTAAAATTTGTATCCTCAAATATCCTCACCTACTTTTATTAAACTATATTCATCTTAGTACCTAAGTACAGTATGGCCATTCCTTGATCTCTTTCCAAATTGTTTCTGCAATATCTTAATTTATATTTCTTAAAATATGTCTAAGCATGCTTGGTTTCTCCTTAAAATTGGATATATTTGGTTCAACAGGGAGAAAGGGATGTGCATTAACATACATTTCTTTGAAATAAGACTTGATATGTCTAACATACAAGTTATACAATTGCAAGTGTTTCCTGTTATGATTCACTTGCTGCAAAGTGGACTCTTAGCATACCCTACATCATTAGGCTTAATCTTCTAGCTTTTCTGGACTCTTAGCATATCCTACATCATTCACTTAATCTTCTAGCTTGTCTGGGCTCTTAGCATATCCTACATCATTCACTTAATCTTCTAGCTTGTCTAGTTGTTTGTGTGTGATCATTACTCTAGTTTTAGCCAGAAACCCAATGCCTTTTTCATGTGTAGTTGGAACCTTTGGTACTACTGACTTAGTTAATTTGTCCATCACTGCTATTGTCTACTCGGTGTGCGGTTAATTATAAAGGCATCTCACATAACAATATTTTCTGTTTTATCACCACAATACTTTTGTATATAGTGAATATATGTATTTCGTTTCTAGTCCTCTGCAGGGATTCTCCTGAATGTGGCCCCTGTTTTGAATCCCACCATCAACATCTGCGAGCTTATTTTTCTCAATTCAAAGGAAGCATAGTCTGTATATGGTGGTCCTGAAACTAGAAAACAGAACCATGATTTTACACGTAGAAGAGTAGGTGCACCAGGTTATATCATTAACTATATGTATGCTAGGTTCAACTACAAGTGAGGATGAAGGGGTCAACATCGAAAGAAGTGTTCTCAATGGAGAAATGGAGCTTGCCCAATTAATGATCACGTTCAGTCTTGATCTCATTCCATTTGCACTTATTTTAATTTTAATTCTATCACCAACTTGAGACCCTAGATCATAGCTTTCATCACAGCCACATCATTGGTGTTAATACCAAAATCTCAGCTGCAGCTGTAGTATCATGTTATGTGGTGTATACACTGTAATAATGTTTGCATAATGATCATTATTTAATATTTGCTTGATGGAGTTTTTGTATCATTTCCTCACAAATTCTCTAAAATTTAATTTCCCTGCTGTTAACAGAGAAATTTCTACAATGGTTTTAACTGGTTAGCTGTAAGATTAAGAAAGCAGCGTCACCTATGAAATAATTGCCCTGTAGGCTGCGTATGCATATCTGGCTGTCACTACTACAAGGTAGCATGTGGTAGTTGGGGCGGACAATTAAGAGAAGACAGATTTATTCATGCACTGTCTATCAATAATGTTTTCTTTTGTATTTTACTCTGTAAAGTGCATGAGAGAGGATGAGCTCATCTATGCTAATCATTTAGCTTGTCTCATATTTATTACTTTTTCAATAGATCATGAAAGGAAAAACAGTCACAAGGCAGTGGTTGAAAAAGTTTCTTTTATCATCAGAAAAATAATTATACAAGAAGCCTTAAGATTAACCTTTTCATACAGAAAATATCTAGGTTTGATTCTCCTTTTACATGTAAAATTTTCATTCTGTCCTTTTATAAATTTGTGATGATTTTAGGATTCTTATGGCATTTAAAACTATACTTTTGTCCTTAAATCGCTCAGTTCAACAAGTAGATGAATTCTACTAATAATTCTATATCTTTTGGTTATGAACACCAACCATTTTTTGCATGGTTTACTTATTTATCTCTGAGCTTGCCAACTGAGAAAAATCTTTACCCTGCTTATGCGATGCAAATATTAATAATTTGACTTATTTGATTATTTATGCAAAAACTAGGACACATTCTGCTCACAGGATTGGTGGCTCTGGTATTTCCTTCACAGTGCTCTACCTTAACAGTATATGTTCTTTGGACTGTCAAAATTTTCTCACTTAATTACCATAGCTGCTGTTTGAAACGATTAGTAAATATATCCAGATTATTTTTCTCTTCAAATTAGCACCCGGATGCTTTTTATGATGTGTACCCTATTGGAGCCAAGTTAGCTGAATCATCTCCACCTCTCATTGCCCAATAAGACCTCGGAAATGGTTCCATGTGAAACTGGCCCCATGCTAACTCTCAAAGAGAGGGAAGAATTGGGCTGTAAGAGGGTGTATTGTAGCAAGGGAGAGGTGGAAATGGGATAGGGAGGAAGGGATTGCATTTAAAGTACTAGAACAACTTGGAAAATAAAAATTACCAAAATAACGATGGATTTGTGAATGATGAAATGGTGTTTCAAAGCTGCATATTTTTAATGAATTTGGGACTGAACTCTTCATACTATATTAAAGTAACATTTGATGTCTGTGGTGTCATGAAACTTAAACACTAGATAACTAATGATATAGGATAGGCCTTTTGCCACTTATTCTCCACAGTAAGATGTATAAATAATTGAATCTGTATAACGTTTTGAGTTTGAGATTGCTGGCCTTTCAAAAAAAAAGTCCGCGCCATGGTATGATAATGAAGGTGTGGATTTCATTGTTCATACGGGAGGACTGTTCCAAAGGGAAGAAGTATGCATGGTTCCAGAAACTGCGATTTCTACTAAGGTGATTATTTTTTTGTTCTTTTTAATCTCTTTTATGTATGTGACTGATACTAAATGTCATAGTTTAATTTATTGAATTAATATGATTCTCAATATATTCTATTGAATGACTTTTTTTTGCTGTTGCAACTTTCTTTCTTAAAATTGCTGCATTGTTGTTTTGTAGACGTCTTATGTAGATGTATGTGATGATCGGAGGTATTAATGTCCAGCAAAGACTTTTCATGAAAAAGCTGTAGCTTCAGGAGACCCTGCTATCACCACAAGAAGGATTTACCCTGGAGTGAGCAACTATATGCCATCTACAAAAGCCTTTCTTTGTTTTTTCAGGATATGCACCTCATGAAAAACATCACATGTCAGTAAAATTCATGGCTGCAGTTACTTACATACTTTTATGGAGATAGGAGCAGTAATTAGCACACGCTGTATTTCTTTTGTAACTTCTTACTGACTGTTATGAAATGATGGATTTTTCATGATGTTTTCAACCAAATTTGGTGTACTTATTGCCTTAATTACTAAATTTTGTAGGAATTGCTTAGAGCCTGTATTGGTTGTTTAGAATAATATTTGGTCATCACTGTAGAAAAGTTTTCAGCCTTGAGTGCCCACTTAACTGGATATAATCTTAGAAATTACCTGAACTAAAAAGACTAAAAATTACTTTGAGCTTAGTTTTCTTGGGATAATTGTCAACTAATTGCCAATTGCATCCACAGTGTATGAAGTGCATCATCTTAGATTCATATTATCACCGTGAATGTGAGTTATCTCAGATTAATCCCAAATCCCCAGTTACCCCTAGATTACATAAACAGAGCATTATCATTCAGTGGGCCTTGAGATACCTCAATCAACCCCCACGTTGACAATTGAGGGCATTATTTACCTCAATTAAACCCATAGATTTCAGTGACAGGACATTACCTACTTCAGTTGCCTTTAATTATCTAAACTCAGTCAATAATCATTGAGTCGCCTTATCTTACGGGCCCAATCCCTTAAGTGTTCTCAGTTGCAGATTTCACAATTCATAGCTAACTTTACCAACATATGCATGAATTTGTTTGTTTGTGATTATATATTCCTCACAATCATTTTAATACCTATATTTCATAATGAAATACTGTCAAATTACTACTACATTCAAACTGGTTAAAGATAGTCAACTTATAAGTCAAACAGCCGTAGAACAGTCAGTGTAAAAGTATTTGGCCATGCATCAGTATTTAGTGGGCATTACATCTGTGGCCTTCAAAACTATCGCAGATGTCAAACAAAGGTCAATGCAATGGTCAAAGTCCTTGACCAATACTTGGTAGGCTTGTGGTATCATAATATGATGCAATGGCATCAACTGTATGGAAAATATGCATTGAATGATGTCACTGTTGAAAATTTAGAAGAAATTAAGGGTCGATGTGGAGCCATGCTATTCAGCATGAGCTGTGCAATTAATAATCATGTTTACCAGGTTGAATAGGAGAGAGAAAAATAGGTGGCTAGGAGAGAGAAAACTAGGGTATTAATACTGACATCTGGAAAATCATGATAACTTGAGTGCTGGTGTGATAATTGATAGATGATGTCGTAATGAAGTCAATTTGTAAATGATGATATCATTGACTTCTTGACAATCAGATTTGTACTCCTAGTTGTTTCTCAATTATCAATATTTCTTCTAATTGTTTTTCTTTAAATGCATAGTGGATTGGCCCTTTTGGAGTGAAGGCTTACTTAGTGCTGGAACAAAAATTGCTTATTATGTTGCATTCTATTTGGAATATATAGTTTCAAACATTAGCATTAGGGATCATTTTCGGAACCAGAGTGAATTACTTTATCACTGAAACAGATATATGCTATGAAGTACAGTGGCTTTACTTCTGGCAAGACATCATGTCCTGAGATTTTCAAAAGAGTGCTATCAAGTTCGGCAACTACGCTTGATAGACGATGTCCTAATGAAGTTAATCAATTCTTTGGTCTTCAATTACTTTGTTGATCATTGACAACATTGGTTACTTCAACTACCTTTACCGATCCTAAACTCAGTCAACAATCATTGAATTACCTTAGCTTAGCTGTACAGGTCTAGTCCCATGAGTGATCTCTGTTGTAGATTTCATTTCATAGTTTACCAACATTTATGGGTGAAATGGATCATTTATGATGGTGCATGTCTCATAATCATTTTAGTACCTATATTTTTTAATGAAATACTGTCAAATTGCTACTACAGTCAAACCGGTAAAACATAGTCAACTTATCAGTCAAACAGCAGCAGTACAGTCAGTGTAGAAGTGTTTGGCCATGCATCAGTATTTGGTGAGCATTACTACTATGGCCTTCAAAACTATCACAGATGTCAAACAAAGGTCAGTGCAATGGTCAATACTTGGTAGGCTTGAGGTATCACAATATGATGCAATGACATCAACTATATTGAAAATATGCATTGAATGATGTTACTGTTGACAATTTTGAGGAAACTAAGGGCTGAGGTGGTACTAGCCATGCTACTTAGCACGAGTTGTACAATTAATGATCATGTTTACCAGGTTGGCTAGGAGAGAGAATTTAAAATCCCCTGCTAGTTTTGAACCAATTTTTCTTTTTCCACTTCGTAGCATTCAGAGAATAGGTTTTTGGGTCCAGTTTGAAAGTTTGTTTCAGTTTTATATGTTTCTTGTTTTGCCTTGGTATTGTTTTGCAAAGTTCACAAAATATTTACTAGACACGCTTCTATTGACAACTGAATTAACATACAACCTTTGAGCTTGAACATCAAATAATAAGAGACAGCAAGAAATGGTATTTCAATCCTACCTTTCATTGCAGAGAACAATTTCTTCAAATACATGCACAGTTTTAGCCTTTACACTTTCATTTGCTAAAGCTGGATAAATACATTAGACAGAAGTAACCATAAATTACATAGCAGAAATATTTCTTTGAAGTCTGAAGACAAAAGCCACTGGTCACATGCCATGGATGGGGAAGACTCTTCCAAACTCCAACAGCAGTGTAGTGTAGTGTACAGCCTGAGTTGGCCTAGTGGTGGAGAACTTGTGCTCTTGAAAGAGAGGTCACAAGTTCAAATCCCACAAGGGGGTAGGGTATGTACGCCTTGTTTGTAGCACAATTAGGTGCCTCTCATGTAATGTCCCCAACTAGGAGGCTGTCAATTTCCATCATTTAACACTTGTTACTATGTAACCAAATTAATTAGATTTAAGGAAACAATATATAATTCATAATACATTTGGTAATTAACATATTAAGCCCCGATTCCTTACTTCTCTCCTAAACTCAACCCTAAGAGGGCGTGGATTTACTTTTTGTAGGGCGCTTGACACCAATCTACGAGTAGGTTCCCTCAAGGCTTCAGGACCCCATCCCTATCCCGTCTTGGGATTCTTCCTACCTTATGTGGTTTTACCCCACCTCTCCCTACACAACACCAACCATTCCCCTAAGGGGCTATATCAAGAGATTAAAGAATAGGCTATGCATATATTAATACTCATGTACAAAATATATATTAAGCCATTCATATAAGGAGTTCAAATATATCTCCTAGACAATCTAATTCTGATTTTATATTACTAACACACACACACACACACACACACACACATATATATATATATTGTCTATACATATATATGTATTGTAGACCCGATGTGGATTCAATCCCTAAATAGAGTCACGATCTGGTACCACAGATACCTATAGTTATGTCCTTTAGAGATTGCGAGGCTTGATGCATCCACCACTGGTTTTCTATTGCCATATATTGTATCTTTTTTTCTCTTTTTATTAGCCACATAATATACTGATGTTGAGAAGATTAATGGTCTAACGACTCCGATCAGACATGACAACCAACAAATGTCAATTCGGTTCCTGCAATTTCTTTATACTCTGCAATGATAGCTACAGTCTCCTTGATAATTCCCTTTCTTCTCTTTTCAACGTTCCATATTATATATGTGGGGTCTGTGTCGTTTCATTACCTAGGAGATGCGATTGATATCGTTTATAATATTAATTAGTCAATGACTTGTAATGTAAAGCGATGACTATATAAGGTCCCGTTGTTTTCTACTTTCATCGACTTGTAAGTAGATGGTAGTTATTTTGACTACCATATGGTATTTGAAATATCGACCATTCCATTTGGTCTTTTGCTTCTATTTGTATTTATTTATATTTATTAATAATATGCCAATAATATATGTTGTTAATATATTTATATATATTATATATATTTGTATATTGATTAATATATTTATATATATTATTTTATAAATATTATCATAATTGATTAATATTATATATATTTGTTTGAAATATCATATTATAATATTGGTTTGTTTTTTATTATGGTAAAAGCAGGTTTTGAATGGGGCCCGAAACCCTTTACAAACAGTTTTTTGGGGGAATCTGGAACCCAACTAAAGCGAAATGCTGCAAAAGAGTGTACATTTTAAGCCAGTAGCCCAGAACCAACAAACAAACAACAGCAAACAAAGATGAAACACTAATTCCCCAGCTGCCTAGAAAATAGGCCGTAGCTTCACACCATTAAGTTTGCTGAAGCTTTAAAGCTCCCCAAACAAATGTCTAGGGTTTTGACATGGACCCCAGAAACCTCAAGGGCAGCACCATAGGGCAAGACAACCCCAAACCCTGCATTTAACCATAATCGAAAACACCCAGCTTCTAGGATGGGCCCTTGAAAACTATCAGCATCCACCTGCAAACTCCTACCAGAGACTAGCAGAGAGAAAACCCTGAAAAACATTAAAAGAGTGGAAACATGGATTCCATCTTCCTTAGCTTTGATAAAAAAATGATACCCAGAACCATGGGGATTTGCGTAAAGAGAATAGCACTCTGAATACCTGCAGCAAAAAACCACTTGGTGCTAGGCCTTGGGGGAAGAGAGTCCCAAAACCACAGACCTACCAGCACCAGAGACTTTCCACCAGCACTATACTGGCAGCACAACACAACCCCACAGGACCGCCCAGTCCCAAAACCTGCCTTCAACCTTAAACGAAACCAACCAACCTCCAGGATGGGCCCTTGGAAATAATCAGCCTCCACCCATGAACTCCTATCAACATCAAGAGAAAGGAAAGCACCAAAAAACACAAAAAGAGGGTAACATGAGATTCCCTCACCCACAACTACGGAATCAAAACTGATTCCCAAAACCAAGACCACCTGCATCATAAGAAAAAAACTTTGACAACCTCCAGCATTATACTGGCACCACAACACATGCCTCTTATCCTCAAAATGAGATGCAACATCCCCATGCCACTTCCAGCATGGGTACCAGCCGCACATGAAACGACCAGAATGGGAGTAATTCTTTCAAAGATCACTGGTATGATCACCGAGGGTTTTATCATGGAACCCACAACCCAATGACACCTACATCCCACAGGAGGAGCTTTCCAACTGCTAGATCCACTGTCTCCAAAAGTAGTCCACCCCACCTCAATAGTAGCGAACCCCACCTCAATAGGGTTAATAGAGAATGAACCAGCATGAAGGAAATAGCAACCTCTGCCAATCCCCGAGATCGGAAGGAGAAAGAACCATATCTGATTCAAAGAGATCAGATACTTCTTCACCGCCAAGGGAGGGGACTCCACCTCCATAGGAGTCCACAGGGGAGAAGAAAGGGGACCATCAACATCATCCTCAAAATACATTACAGAGAAGACCCAAGCTTCCTGATAATTAGAGGACCGGCCAACCATCGTACGCTACTCCAAAAGGTAAACGGTAAGAGTATAAGAGCAATACCTAGGCATCCAGCCTAAAGACCCCAACAGGGCCATCTCACTCCAAAAGGCCCAAGCCCAAAAATGCTTTCCATATAGGCCACTGACGGTAGTTGTTAAGAACTGAGCCTGAGAAAGATTTGGCCCCAGCCAAGCACGAGACCAGCTCCATACAGCCAACGAGCAGTCATGACGACCACTCAAGGAATCCCAAAACCAAGGGTCGCTTGCCCCCGAAAGCCACTCCAGACCACACACTCTTTCCTCCTCTAGCCACACAGAGCCCATGACAGAATACAGACTCCCAACACGAGCGGGAGGAAGGGAAGACAAGCCGCCAAGCAACATCTCATCGCCATAGGGTCCGCATTCCCCAACACCTTCCACATCGTCTTTGTCTTCAGCTTCATCTCCTCCATCTTCCGTAGCAGAGGAGTCCTCTGCACCACCGACCGAGCTCGTGGAAACCCTAGCGTCGGTAGCTCCGCCCTTCCCTCCCTCGCGCGCCCTCATCTCCATTATAATACTGGTTTGTTTATAATATTGATTTATACCATTGTCTCTATGACATTAATTACGAAGTTGTATATTAAATTTTATATATATATATATATATATATATATATATTGAGCAAATCATAGATGCATTAATATACCCATTACGGCTCATGAGAGACCGCCCCTCCCAAAATTGCTTGTCCTCAAGCAATTATAGGCATCCATCATAATTTCCCTTATATAGAAAGTGAATTATGATCTTATCTAAACTATTTCATAATGGTGTCTATTGAATCAAAATCATTATTTGCATGATAACAAACGTTGTTACTGTAAATTTCTCTAAATCAATCAAAATTAAGGCCATACATCTGAAAATGTGAAATACATGTATGAATATATGAAGACATGAAGCATACACATTAATGCATGAAGACACGAAGCATACACTTGGAAACACACATTATTAAAACTTTTCTTTTTATTGATTTATTTTTACATACACATTCTATCATGATGATTCCCAAGTAGCCTTAAAGATTTTTTATGTTATCATATCAATATTGTTCAGTGGAAGCTGGTTGATAATCTACTTTCTGAAATTGTTTGTAGATACTAGAGGGGCTCCTTCACAAAGCTCTATTTGCTCCCCAACCCTTCATCTGTCTCTTGGATGCTTTTGATCTCCCCTTCATCACACCTTGCCTTTTTGTTCGGTTTTCTAATTGTTTCTCTATTGAGTATTGTTTTTATGTTGGGGGCTCGCTCTCTCTTTCCACATCTATCTCTTTCCACATCTATGCTCTGGGTCCAATTTCTCCTTACATCTGTAGCACCATTTTTTCTCTCCAGATTCTTTTTTGCTACAAGTGTGTCCCTATTCCCAAGGTTCTTGGCATTTGAGGCATAATTGTTTTTCGTAAGCTCATCTATGGGTGTCTATCTTTTTTGTGGAAAGTTTTTGTATGCTCATTTGCCTCTTTGATACTTGGGGATGATGTTTCTAATCTTAAAGATGTTTCAATGGCATCATCTAGGGATGTTGGTTTAAGGGTTGTAACCATACCCTTGAGTGCTATTAGAATATTGTAATGTCTCTTTAGTGGTCATCTTAGACTTTAGTTTATTAGGTAGTTTTTTTTATTTTGTCTTTAGTTCATGATTGTTTTTAGAAACATCGTCTTTGTAAATCTATGTAAGGAGTTTTCATCTCCCCTGTTTAATACAACATCGATTTACCATAACATGGTATCAGAGTGGGTCGATGGGATTCCATAAAATTTGGCGAAATTTTTAAGAAAAAATCATAGCCTCTTTTGATTTGGATTTTTTCTAGAAATTTGTTTTTTCATTTTTATATGAAATGAATTTGGTGGAGTTTTTTGAGAAATTTGGAGTTCTTTCGTGGTGGATTTTGCAAGCCTGACTAGGGTTTTCTGGCCTTTTTTTCCTGGACACATCTTCGATTGGACCCTTGTGAAGGGTTTTAACCTACATCTTTTGCAGCCCGTGTCCATTTTTTGGACGGTTTTTAAACCTGCGTGCGATCTATTCTGCAAAACCCGTGTTTTGGCATTGTTCATGAATTCTTCTCGCATCCTGCTTGCACGCCACGACAGAAAGGTTTCTTCTTGCATTATTTTATGCAGTTTTCTTTCTTTGTATGCCTTTTTTTGTTCGGGCGTCGTAACATTTGTTTGACGACTTTGGAGGGCTTCTTTTTTGCCGCGACCGTCTTGTCTACTGCGACCTGCATTTTGAGTTGTGATCCACACACGATGGCTCTCTGTGTGCTTGCCATCCCTGCGGCTAGGGTTTTGAGTTCTTGCTACAAATGTTTTTCATGATTTTTGAACAAAATCGTATATGGTTTTGTCCTTTGTTTTGGCTACTCGAGATTAGGGTTTTGCAATTCGTCACAACTCTTTGAGCTCGGTGATTTTGTGGGATGGAGACAGTGCTATTCCTTCCACAAGAAGGATTTGTTTAGCTTTTTGGGTTTTCTCCTAAAAAATGAGTATATGGGTTTTAATAATTTTTTCCTTAAAATAATTATTTGGCAAGTTTTAATAATTTTTTCCTCAAAAATTATCTCTTGGGTTTATAATTTTTTCCCGTCAAAAATTATTTGGTTGGGGTTTAGAAATAAATTTTTCCTTAAAAAAATTATGTTGGGTTTATATATTTTTCCCGTAAATTTTTTTGGGAGGGTTTTATAAATTTTTATCCTAAAAAATTGTTTGGTTTTGATTGATTTTTCACCTAAAAAATTGTCAGTTTTTTTCAAATTTTCTCCTTAAAAATCGTGGGATTTTGTTTAATTTTTTTACCTTTATTTTTGAAAAAAATGATTCTTTGTAAACTTCAATTTTAGAGTTTTGTTGATTTTTTCCACAAAAATCGTGGCTTCTTGCAGTCTGTTTTGAGTCATAGTGCTCATTTGCAAAAGTTCTTGGTGAATCATCTTGCAGTCTGTTTTGGGGCGTAGTGCTCATCTGCAAAAGGGTTTGACGATTTCCCTCAAAATTGTGGTTTCAGTTTCATCTTAGTGTCTTTGGCTATAGGGAGTAAGACCATTGTTACCCAACATCAAATTGGATGGCTTCTTGGTCATTAACATTTTGCAGATCCAAAGAGGGTCTCAGCAGCAGTAGAATGTTCTGAAGAGTTTATGACCACAAGACATGTACAATCTTGTGTAGGGTAGTTAGATGATGACCATTAAGGGTGTTGGCAAAATGGTTAGTGCTCCCCTCAGGATTCAGGACAAGGGACTAACCCCCTCCTATGGATTCTATAAGTCAAGTGGTTGTATTGAGCATTAATAGGTCAATCTTTTGGGGCAATGGCAACCACACTTGTAACAAGTGGTATCAAAGCTTGGTCATAGGTTCAAATCCCCTCGGGTAACCCTGAGGGGGAGATTGTTGGCAAAATGGTCAACGCTCCCCTTGGGATTCGTGACAAGGGACTAATTGCCTCCTGTGGATTCTATAAGGCGAGTGGTTGTATCGAGCATTACTAGGTCGATCTTTTGGTGCAATGGAAACCACACTTGTAACAAGTGGTATTAGAGCTTGGTCATAGGTTCGATCCCCTCGGGTAACGCTGAGGAGGAGATTGTTGGCAAAATGGTAGCGCTCCCCTCGGGATTCGTGACAAGGGACTAACCGCCTCCTGTGGATTCTATAAGTCGAGTGGTTGTATCGAGCATTAATAGGTCGATCTTTTGGTGCAATGGCAACCGCACTTGTAACAAAGGGAGGGTATTAGAATATTGTAATGTTTCTTTAATGGTCATCTTAGTTAGTCTATAGTTTATTAGGTAGTGTCTATTTTTGACTTTAGTTTACGATTGTTTCTTTTAGAAACATCGTCTTTGTAAATCTATATAAGGAGTTTTCATCTCCTCTGTTTAATACAACATTGATTTCCCATAACAAGTGCATCCCTCAAACCTTCAACAAATAGGTAAGGTAACCGATCCTCATCAATCCCTAAAACTTGTACTGCAATCCCTTGGAATTCTGATATGTAATCATCTAAAGTTCCTTTTCGTTTGATTTGGGTTAACCATTTAAAAACTTCTTGGGGATGCTTTCTGTTGAATCTTCTAACAAGTTTCTGTGAAAATTCTTCATAGGATGTGATATTTTGATGGCCTTGGGAGCGGATCCCATGGTACCACCATTCATGTGCCACTTCTAAATAGAGGATCGCAAATTGAAGCACGTCCTCTTCCGTCATTGGGCTAACTGTGAGATAAGTGTTCAATTTCTGTAGCCAAGCGTGAGCTGTAACTTTCCCTGATCCATTGAAATTTGGAAGGGTGACTTTATTTACTTTGTGTTTTAAATTTTAATTTTGTTGCAACCTTGTTCTTCTTGGTGTCTCATGCCTCTGACCTTGACAAAATTCCCTAAATGTTGTGAGTTCTTTGATTTCTGGCTCTAGGCTCGCATAGGCTCTAGCATTGTCTATGGTACTGTTTGTAGGCTGATCTATTCCTTCTTCCTCCCTTATTACATCTTCCCTAGGTAGGAAAGGTGGTTTGGGGATCTTAGATGCCGACGATCCACTATTATTCTCCGAATGGTTGGAACTTATGTCTCTCCCATTTGAAGGATTGTTTTTAAGGTTACTAATTGAAATCCCCATATTTTGCAATGCTTGGAGAAGTGCCTGGTTTGACCTTTCTATTTGGCTTGCGATGGTTTGTTTGGTTTGTTCCATGAAATTTCTAAGTTCATTAGTTAGATGTTCTGCTATGGCAGCACTTCCCCTTGTTCGTTGATAGGTTTGCATAAACTAGGTTTTCATAGGATGGCAAGATTATGCTTTGATACCACTTGTAATGTCCCCAACTGGGAGGCTGTCAATTTCCATCATTTAACACTCGTTACTATGTAACCAAATTAATTAGATTTAAGGAAACGATATATATTCATAATACATTTGGTAATTAACATATTAAGCCCCGATTCCTTACTTCTCTCCTAAACTCAACCCTACAGAGGGTGTGGATTTACTTCTCCCCTCGTCAAAATAACTACCATCTACTCATGTACTACAAATTATATATATATATATATAATTTTCTAATTTAATAATATATATATATATATATATAATTTTCTAATTTAATAATATATATATATATATATATATTAATGCTCATATTTCATATTTATTAAGCCATTCATATAAGGAGTTCAAATATATCTCATAGACAATATAATTCTTATTTTATATTACTAACACACACACACACACACACACACACACACACACACACATATATAAATATCGTCTAGACATATATGCATGTATCGTAGACCCGATGTGGATTCAATCCGTAAATAGAGTCATGCGGGGTTTGTGTCGTTTCATTACCCAGGAGATGCGACTGATATTGTTTGTAATATTAATTAGTCAATGACTTGTAATGTAAAGCACCGATTATATAAGGTCTCGTCGTTTTCCACTTTCATTGACTTGTAAGTCGATGGTAGTTATTTTGACTACCATATGGTATTTGAAACTACCATATGGTATTTGAAATATCGACCATTCCATTTGGTCTTTTGCTTTTATTTGTATTTATTAATAACATGCTAATAGTATATATATACCATTAATATATATATATATATATTATATATATTTGTATATTGATTAATATGTTTATATATATTATCATCATATATAATATATTATATATATTTGTTTGAAATATTATATTATGATATTGGTTTGTTTATAATATTGATTTATACCATTGTCTCTATGACATTAATTACGGAGTTGTATATTAAATTCAAAATTATATATATATATTTTGAGCAAATCATATGTGCATTAATTTATCTGTTACAGCTTATGACATCCCACAAGGAGTACGGGGTAGTCCTATATTGCTGTCATCATATGTAAACCCAAAAACATATGGCTGGCATCGTGGACTATAAAAGGACCTTTCCTTTCCTTTTTTGACTATTTCAGACCCTTTGTATTATCTTCTAACACCTGCACAACTTGGTATAACCTTGGGTTCAATTCTGGAAATGTTTCAAGCCTCATGACCCATCCAATGATCATCACCCAGCTCTTAGATATGCACAAACAACCAAGGAAACCCTTATGCTCGGCAAGGAAGACACACTTCACATTAAATACCTGCACCCAACACTTAATCTATCATCACGAACAGCTGCTAGTAATACAGTTGAAGAAATCGACCTCTATTTGGCTCACATGCCAATCACAGCAGTAATATTAAATCACCCTCATAAGTGTTCTCTTGTGCATAGTGTACATAATTATTAACCATTAAGCAAAGCACTTCACATGTATGACATTCAAATAAGCTTTCCTCAAGCTCCCCATTAAAACCAAACTGAGATTTGTCATTTGAAAGACTTCAAAAATTTCCTCAAAACTCCAATTGTTTAAATGAAAATCTAATATGAAATCTGAATGACTCTGCCTCTACCAGCTAGGGTAGATAGTTTCACTACTGAAACTGACCTTCTCCAGTAGGATTTTTGTCCTCCAGTGTTCCAATAAGAGGAAATAGAATAAAACTGCATAATGCCAAAAGAACTTACAAACCCCTCTTATAACCTTTTTGGGAACTTTCCAGAAAACTCAATATAAATCACTTTATAAATTAAATAAATCCTGTATCACTTTATCTACGTCCCAACATTTAAAACTTTCCATCCCAATTACAATGAGCTATAACGCCAAGGCGTTTTTAAAATAATTTAAATAATACCAAACAACCTTTGTAATATAATTAAATTAAAGCCAGTTATAAACCTGATTTGTGGAAACGAAATTGAAATTTGAATGCACTAGGGTGATGCTGATGATGAATAATGAGAATTGGACCCAATTGGGTGTTTTACTATAAATAGATGCTCTTTCCAAGAATTGCGGAGAACACATCAGAATCCAAAAATAACTTTTGAAAGTGGCATATGAGTCCTCTAGACAATTTGAGCTCACTAGTAACCTCAAATAACCCCTTTAATAAAACTAACACACACCTAGAAGGTTAGTGCCAACTGTAAAGCAAGAGATCCGAAAATGGGGACATTATAAAGAAAAATATGGTATTAATATTGTCATATCAGGAAAATCATGATAGCTTGAGTGTTGGTGTGATAATTGATAGACTATGTCATAATGAAGTCAATTTGTAAATGATGATATCATTGACTTCTTGTCAATCAAATTTGTATTCCTAGTTGTGTTTCTATCAACAAGATTTCTTCAAATTGGTCAACATAAAATATATTGTAGATTGTCCCTTTTGAAGTGAAGGCTTACTTAGGGCTGAAACAAAGATTTCCTTATAACAATGGATTCTATTTGAAATATGTAAATTCAAACATTAGCATTAGGGATCATTTTGGGAACCACAGTGAATTACTTTATCGTTGAAACATATATATGCTATCATGTACAGTGGCTTTACTTCTGGCAAGACATCATTGTTGCCAGGTTAATTAGTATTTGTTAGTGTGGTTGTCAAAGGGTTGTTGTCGAGGGGTCGACAGTTGGTTGACAGTTGGCACTCCCCCAACACCTTTATATATGCACTGTACTTACCTTTGGGAATAGCTATGTTATGTTGTGGTCATAATACTGTTGTTGGGAATACTCTGAGATACATTGTAATAATTCTGAGATCAATGAATATACAATTGTGAGTTCTCTCCAATACATTGTGTATATGCTTATTGTTATCTTTTACTTGCATTCTGTTATGTTCTGAACATAGACCCTATAGGGAAAACATTTGGTGCCGTTGCCTAGACGAATCTGGGAATGAATTACCCGAGGGGACGGTAGGGGTATGACATGGCTATAATGGGCCAACCAACAAACGGAGAAGGCAATTTTCCAAAAGAGAAAGAGCACTGATGAAGTTTTGTGCAAATATATTTCAGGCATCCATCAAGACTTATGTTCGAAGGGAGGCGGAACAAGAAGTTCTTGAGAGTGTGGTCTAGGATTCACTCAGGGTAAGTATAGCGGTGGACTGTCTTATGTGCCACTTGCCAAAACTTTTGGCACAACACTTCATTGCTCTTGATAGCCTATGAGAAGAAGAAAATTCAGAACATTGTCGTCAACAAATATTACAACGATGCCAGGAGAACACTCGAAGGGAAGAGGAGCGTGGCGAGAGCCATCGATGACAACACATCTTGAATCCCTACGAAGGTGGTAATTGATGCCACTAACCTTGAACAAGGATAGAAAGCGTATTTCGAAGGGGCAAGAAAACGAGTACAAAGCCCTCCAGAAAGCACTAAGGTTGGAAGAACAAGCCGAACGGAGACGATAACTACAAAGAATTACCAAAGGATTAATTGAAGGAGATAGCGGGAACACCGAGGGGTTACTCGAAGGGGACACAAGAGGGCTATCTGAAGGGAACCAGGAGAACATTGAAGGTGCCAGTGGGGGTTTGGCCGAAGGTGACAGTATATGGGTCAATCGAAAACACTCGATGCCGCATGGGACACCTAACCCTTACATTAGAAGATCCGAGTGACGGTTGAGGAGTAGAACCAGAGACCCCGTACCGAAGGGAACAAGGGGATCAGAGATCGGAAGGACACAAAGTGTGGAGTATACCGAAGATAGACATGTAGAGGATACGGGTGTAGCTGGGAGTGTCGGGAGGACACGGGCATTGTGGTCAAAACAATTTGTTTGGGTCCAGTGCACCAAACTTGGGACTGAGTACAAAGAGTGGGTCACAGAAGAACACCACAATGGAAAACAAGTAGAAGTTGCTGAAGTTTAAGGGGAATGGATCAGAGGATCCAATACGACACTGTAGAACGTGTGAAACAATCTAGTCAGCCAATGGGTAGACCGACCAGGATGAGTGGGTGAAACAATTTACTGCAACATTTTGCGGGGTGACAGTAGACTGGTTCTTCGAAATCGACAAAATCAAAGTGAGCACATGGTCAGACTTGAAGAAGGTATTCTATGCCGAGTTTAAATTGCTTTGGGACGATAATGAGATTGTTGTTGAGATATACAACACAAAGTAGAGTAAACACGAAAGTGTGAGAACGTACAATTGGCGGCTCAAGGAGCTGTTGGGGAAGATGGTGAATCAACTAGCAGATGGATTGAAGAAACACTAGTTTGTGGAGGGATTGAAATCCTCCATAAGAAAAAAGATGAAAGTTGTCCTCCAACGTTATAAGATGATGCTTACAACAGAGCCATGGGTATAGAAAGCGAGGACAACACTTCACGGAAAAAGAATTGGTTAGATGACGATGATTCATTCGAAGGGAGCAGTAGTGATGAGGAATCAAGTGAGAAGGTGTAAGCCTTACAAAACGGCATGCACCGAATGATGAAAGAGTTCAAAGCTATGAAGGGGAGTAGCAACAAGGGTGAAGGGGAAATGTGGTGCGCAGATTGTAAGGAAGAGGGTTAGACAAAAGGCACATGTCCTACGAAGGCCTTCTGTAACATTTGTCAGGTATTGGGACACCCCATCAAGGAGTGCCTATACAACATGAAGACGCAAAGTGCACAAGTACTCTTCGCAATGGAGCAACCATCCACGACTGCGGCAACAACGACCACCACACAATAGTCGGCCAATACAGTTGCGTCGTTCGGTGGTTACAAAAACAACTGAAGAGGTGGAAAAAGCAGTAATAATAATAACACTCGAAGCTGGATACAATACAATGCCAAGGGCCTACCATAATTCAATGTTGGGCCTATAACCAATGGGGACACTTCGCTCGAGATTGGCAGAAGGAGGAGAGCCCCCAATATCTCTGTAGATGGTGTGGTCTCAACGACCACGAGGACGAAAATTGCCCAAAGTCGGGAGTGAACTTGTTGAATATCAACGGGATGAAGTGAGCAAGGGGTGTTGGCACTCATGAGGGCACAAGCAAAGAAAGCCACGTACCCAGACTCTCGTACGAAGGAGAGGTTACGGGAGGCTAAGGCTGACGTCGAGATGGAAATGATGGTAGAGAAAAGGGAAACAAATGATACTGCAAGTACTTCGTTGCGTACAAAGTTTGAGCAAAATATCCTAAGACAAGTGCTATAGACCGAAGTGCCTATAAACATTAAGGACCTTCTCGATACTATGCTTCGACTGAGAGTGACTATCATGAGCACCACAAAGGTGCCTACCTATACAATAACAACCCACACAGAGATTCCAACAAGCTATGTTACTAGATCCCTCTGATATGCCTCAGATCCTCATTCTGGTACGATTCAGATCTTGATTTTGTTGGGATTCCGGACTGGAATCCAGAGGAATCCATGAGAATCCGAGCATGTGGGTGTCCAAAAACGGGCCACACATGCCAATTTTTTATTCTTTTTTAAAACTAAAAAGCCTCTAAATCCCAGTGTAACACCGGTGTGAGGGTATGTCAGGACGAGTTTCAGGGGTACATATAGAACTTGAAATGCTAATTATGAAATGATGTTTCAATATAACATACCAAATTGGTTCTTGGAATCTTGAAATACTTGAACATAGCAAAATTGCAACACGAACTAGAACCATTGAACATTCAACATAGTAACATAATGATAAAATTATATTAGTTCTATCAAAGATTCAAAATTAATTGTTCAAATATCATAAAGATGATCACGATTACAATGAGTAGCATGATATGAGTCATGATCGATATCAAAATGAGTACAAAATCATGTCAAAATGTAAGGAAGGGAGGCCTCTAATCATCCCCCAAGCCAAAGTCCTCATCACTAGAACTACTGGACTCATGGTCAAGTTCTGCCAAAGTAACACCAACTAGCCGAGTTTCGGAGTACCCAAGTTTCGGTACTCCGAGTTTCGGCGAGTTTTAGAGTACCCAACTAGCCAAGTTTCGGCAAGTTTCAGAGTACCCTACTAGCCAATTTTCGGAGTACTCAAGTTTCGGAGTTCCCAACTAACCGAGTTTCGGAGTACCCAAGATTTGGCGAGTTTTGGAGTACCCAATTAGCCGAGTTTCGGAGTACCCAACTAGCTGGGTTTCGGAGTACCCAAGGGATATGGGGACGTGTGCGACCGCGGTACGATAGTGCTTGAGCGGTGGCGGGGGCACTCCGGTACGCGAAGTACCCGTCCTGGGGACGTCCCAGTATCGAGTACTCCGGGGTTTTGGGCTGCGTGCGCGTCCATGGGTTACACTGCTAAATCCTAATTTGACTAGTAAAGCATACATTTGGTCATTTGATGGTCATTCATTCATCTCTCAAGCATTTTTCATCATTTTTGCTTTGTTCATCATGTAATGACATTTTGAGACTTTTGCAACGTATGAATATGATATAATCATATATTGGCAATTAATTGATATATCATTTTATGAGAATCACGCTTCTAACTTATTATTGTCATTATATGTTTGAAGTTTGAAGTTTTGAACTAATGATGAATGAGCATTGACATGTTACATGTATGGAATCTATGAATATACATACATACATACATACATCTATATATATATTTCGAAAATGTCTATATATACCTGCGGAATCAGGATCCTGCCCAATTTTTTTTTGCCGAATCCCCGAATTGGAATACGAATCCAAACCGGAATTAGGATCAACTATTTAGCCAACAAGCTCTTCGGCGAACCCAATGCTCGTGCAGTGAATAGCAGAAGACATCCCATCGTAGTAGAGATGGGAATAATGGGTACCGTCCTCACCAACACCATTGTGGATGAAGGTCAGGGGCGAACGTGTTACCTGAGGAGACGTGAAAGAAATTGGGAAAGCTAACGATGTGGCCATTTAGATTCAATCTGGTGGGTGCCGACCAACATGGTATCAAGCCGATCGGAACCCTGATGGCACAAAGGGTAACTATTAGTACACAACCCTTCATTCTTGATTTTGTGGTAATTCCTCTGAAGAAGTTATGATGCAATCCTCGGGAGAGGGTGGCTCATCATTGCTAAAGTAAACCACAATGGGCAGTGTAATGCGCTATCCATGGAGAGCGGAGGGCAAAATTATGTTATGGACCTAAGAATGTAAGTGGTGAGCAAGGAGTTGGCATCCTCCTTAGGATCGGATTCGGAGGGAGAACCGAATGGAGAAGACGAAGGAAGACAATGGATGGAGCCGAACGAGGAAGTCATCTTTGGAATTGGAAGGGTGTTCAGAGGATGAGGTGAACTCACTAAACGGGCTCTTCCATTGGCAAATGGAGGATTATGAGCTCTTCCAGCCGTCACGTAATATGTTGCAGGTGGACGGAGAGTCAGGGGAGAAAGACATGTTTCCCACTGAGTACGCATAATATAAAGAAGGGGTTGCCCAAGTGAATGAGACTCGAACACACCAATTTGACAAAGACAAACTTATACAGTATGAGGAACCGAAACTAAAGGAGACTAACATGAGTGATGAAACTAGTCCGAAGAACATACTGTTAGGGGATGATTGGAATCTAGTGTTGAAGGTAGTAGCCTTCAAAATTTTCATGGGGTATAAGAATGTGTTTGCGTGGACGTATGAGGACTTAAAGGGGGTCCCACCGGAGCTATGCGTTCACAGGATCCCACTCGTACCAGGAGGCCAACCAGTGTGGAAGAGGCTGTACTGGATGAACAAGAACTACGCTACGAAGGTGAATGATCAGATCCAACGGATGTTAGAAGCAGACATCATATTTCGGGTGCAGACAAGTGAGTAGGTCTCACCTATTGTAATTTCATTGAAGGAGGCAAATCAAATTCGCATTGTGTGGACTTTCGGTGTTTGAATACTGTCACCATCAAGGACCCATTCCTGATACCTTTTACAGATAGTATCCTCGAGGGGGTAGTAGGGCACAAAATGTACTCTTTCATGGATGACTTCTCAGGGTGCAACCAAATCTCGATTGTGGAGGAGGATAAGTTGAAAATCACTTTTATGGTGGAGAATGATGTGTATGCTTAGAACCGAATGCTCTTTAGATTGTGCAACGCCCCTGCAACCTTCGAAAGGATCATCCTATATATTTTTGATAAGATATCCGTGGGGAATTTCAAGGCATTTTTAGACTTGTCCATCTATAGTGGACAAGACACTCACTTGGTGGCCCTGAGGGAATGCATGGAACGCTGTTGGAAAGCCAGACTCGCATTGAATCAAAAGAAATGCAAGTTTATGGTGCCTCAGGGGAAGTTACTCGGACTGATTGTTTGTAAGGCTGGATTGACGAGGGATCTAGACAAGGTGAGAGTCATCCTTTTGATGGAGCCCCCTATGGATGTCACTGGAGTTAAGTCCTTTCTTGGACTCACTGGGTATTATCGAAGTTCATTAAGAACTTCGCACAAATTTCCTACCCTTTGGATAAATTGACACGGAAGGGCGAGCCGTACGGATGGGAGACTATACAAGGAGAGGCCTTTGAGGAACTTAAAACAAGGTTGGTGGCTACACCTTTTTTGGCCTATCCAAATTGGGATAAAGAAATCCACGTCCATGTGGACGCCTCTAATTATGCTATTGGTGCCACACTGACACAGGTGGGGGAACATGGGCTAGATCATCCCATCTACTTTGTGAGTAGATTATTATCAAAAGTTGAGAAAAATTATAGTACGACAAAGAGGGAAGCTCTCGGGATGGTCTATGCAGTGCAGAAGTTCCATAACTATCTTCTGGCAACCCCGTTCACATTTTATGTGGACCACTAGCCATTAATGCACCTAGTGAATAAATCTATTATTCAAGGAAGGGTTTGCAGGTGGGTCCTTCTACTTCAGAAGTTGATGTTCACAATCATTAATTAGCAAGGAAGAAGCCATGTAATCGCTGATCAATCGTCACAGATCAAGTCAGGAGAACCGCTAGATAGAGTTGGAAAGAAGGAAGTTGGTCCTACGGAGTTGGAAATTTCAGTTGATCGACGGGTTGTTTTATAAAATGGGACCTAACCAAGTGTTGAGGAGATGTGTTATGGAAGAAGAGATTCCTGGGGTGCTAAGAGAGGCACACAAGGGACCCTTAGGAGCCCACATGGGGCCAGACACCATGGTTCGGAAGGTGTTGCTCGCAGGGCTATGGCGGCCTGCATTATATAATGATGCTCATGAATAGGTCATAGGGTGCGACACTTGCCAGAGTGTGGGCAAACTGCTCAAGAGGGACTTTATGCCCCTTAATCGCTTGTGCACACATGAGCTGTTTGAGCGGTGGGGATTGGACTTCATAAGGCCAATGAAGGCAAGCCGTGCATGGAGGTGTCGTTATATAGTGGTGGCAACTGAGTATTTGACGAAGTGGGTCGAAGCAAGAGCCCTACCAGACAATTCCGCCTTGAGCACAACAAGGTTCATATATGAGTAGATCATCACTCGGTATGGCATCCCCATCCAACCCACCAATGATCGAGGTGGGCATTTCGTGAACCATGTGTTGAAACTCCTGACGACAAAGTTTAAAATTTTCCACTCTGTCAAGCCCTTACTACTCCAGAGCCAACAGGCAAGTAGAATTCACGAACAAGATACTGGTCTCTGTCATTTATAAGTCTTGTGGTGTTGAATAGGAGGATTGGGAGGAGAAGCTTTTGTTGGTACTATGGGCCTACAAAACCACTTACAAAGTCACAATAGGCCAGACACCTTTTCAACCAATGTATGGCTAGGAAGCCATTGTAACTTTGGAGTTCATGGTACCTGGTCTCCGAATAGCCATCGAAAATCGACTTGGCGACATGGAAGGTTTACTGGAAAGATTGTACACATGTAATAAGTTGGTTGAACAAAGATTGATGGCTTAGTGGGCGACCGAGGCAGTCCAGGAACGTCGGAAGATGTGGCATGACAAACATGATTATGACCCGTGCGATTGGCTAGAGAAGGCGATGCCCCGAGGATCCAAACCCCATGCAATGTATTTAGAGGATTTTTGGAAGGATTGTCAGGATGACTTTGAGGTTCGGAACCGACATTACGTAAGAATGTCAAAGGGTATGATGGACCGCCTCTGTCTCCGGAATTTCCCATGGACATTTTTTGATAGCGGGACGCTTGAAGACCCTGAGTATAAAGAAAAAGGCATTGACAAGATGGACCTCCCTCCGATGGATTGGGAAACCCCAAAATTTTTCATCATTGAGGCTGTCTCAAGGGCTGTAATTGAGCGCAGCCACACGTATTTTGCGAAGATTTGCTCAAAGAGTGTCCGATTGGACAATTAATTTTTTGAGGCAACCGGTTCTAGATCCCAGGCGGCGGAACAATCCAAAGCCCAAGGGAAACAAAAGGTCGGTGAGTCTTGTCAGACGTTGGACCCCACTCCGGATCCCCTGATGAGGCAGTTGGATGCGCAACTGAGAAAGTTCCGAAAGCTATTTGAAGCGACAAACTCTGGGGTAACATTTGGTCTTGGAGCTACTGCGATGAGTTCCCTACCCCCGCCGAGCGCATCTCCCTCCATGGTTGCCCCATTTGGTATGCTATGCAGTGAAGATATTGGGGCAACCAAATGGGGCAACCATGGAGAATAAACAGAATGAGGAGCAGTTGTTGGCATCTGGGGAAACTGAACCTATAGGAGCAACCCTACCCCTGAATGATACGCTCCAAATCCCAACAGGTGGTCAAGGCTAGTCACCTCCCCCAGACACACAGAGAGAAGAGGTCATCCCAGAGCCTCGGCAGGAGGCCCAAAATGAGCAGGTTCAATTGCCCCCGCCTCTCGGCCTGCTCCTAGAAAATATTCCAGAGGATGGTGCAGGAGTAGATAAAGAAAATGCAGGGGTGATCCCGACAATAGTGCCAAAGATACCATAATGGAGGAGCCTGAACAGAACCCCAGGGACTCTTCAATCTCGAGGATAATAACGGGTGTAACACAAAGACCGCCGCAATGGTTGGTAGAATCTCAAAGGAGGAAAGCCCCGATAGAGATGTTGGCTGAAGGCCGAGCAACAAAGAATCCTAAAAAGGCTCGCACCCTGCACACTACCCAGGGGGACTCAGATGGGAACGTGGTGGCAGTAGTGGGGGCCCCATTGGCAGACAAAGATGAATCCGAGGTAGCTGTCGGAGATTATACAATTACAAAGGTTTCCCTGGGAAAAAGAGACCGGAAAGGATAGCTGGATCTCTTAGATGAAGCAAACCGGGCTATACGCGCACGGTACGAGAAGGAATCCCAAAAGGTGAAGGAGGTGCAAGCAGTGAAGACAAATCTCCTCGGGCTCCTAACAGAATTAGCTCGACCTCTCTCCTCCGCAACACCCGGACCTTCTACATCCGGAACGCCGCTTCCACAGGGCGATATAGATGCACTTAAGGTAATGAAGAAGAAAACGTTGGCTATCAATGAATGGACAACCGAACAAATCGGAGCAGTAAGGAACTTCATGTTCGAGACCCTCCCCGATTTCTTCAGAGCACACAACACAGTGAATAAGATGAAGGTTGTCATCTCGTAGTGGCAGGAGGAGACAAAAAGATATGAGGGCTGGAAGGATGACCTAGAAGAAATTTTGAATCTCGGGGAAGAAGGTCTAGCGGAGACATACATCTTAGGAGACCAGCCCTACGGGTTCCCGAAGACCCAATACTCTAGACTTGCATTCATAATCAAAATGAGAAAGCAACTAGTAAAGGTTCTAGAGGAACACCTTTTTGCGGTCCGGACCCCCATGGACCGATATTTATTATTCATTAAAGAGATTACTTCAGCTGATCCATTGAGCCCCGGGACTTATACTCCCATTGATTCTATACTGATTAAATTTGATGAGGTGGTTGATGCACAATTCCAGCCCTCCAAAGATTTTGACATCACGATCATGGAAAGACTCTCCTAGTTGGTGCTTAGGGCCCACGAGACCGCTAGGGTAGCTTCAAAGTTAAGGGCAAGGATTGAGGATGCAAATGATCACCTTGAGAATGCTGTCAGCCGCCGGGATTGTTTAAAGGATGTAAATGAGGAGGGTGTGCTACAGATTTTGGAGGCTTACCAAAAGTTTAAGGACCAATAAGTCCTTCCGGCTCCTGGAATTTCTCTCCCCGAGGTCTATTGGTATATTCTTTATTCTTTGAGCGCAAGCTCCCAGAGTCCGAAATTCCAGGTTCCAGTTTTGTATTCTTTACGGTGATCCGCGTTAGTGATTTCCCCGGGGCCGACCGATCACCGTCCAAGATTTGTTGACAGTCTTGTCAGAGGCGGGGTAGGTGAACTGCAGCCCAATGGCGACAAAAGAAGGATGGATAGTTGCAGACACCTTCCAGCTCCCGAGGCGCCGATTCAACATTTAATGCCTGGCATACGGAGATGGTACTTAGAGACAAGGAGCTGAAAGGGCATTTATGGGGCGTATGGCTTAAGGTGCCTAGATTTCACAGTCATGTCCACAAGTACGAAGGTGCTCTTCCCAACGATGCATTTTCCGAATCTTTCTTCTTCCGTCTTCATTCTTCTTTCTCCTATCTTTTCAAATGATTGTATATAATAAGGTGATTGTGACAATGTAGGTAGTACCGGCTGTAAGTGTTGTAGTTGATGTACATAAGTAGGTTGGAGTCCCGATGTAGATAATCTTGTCTTTAAATAATAAGTCCAATGCCATTCCAAGGGTCGACGAAATTGAGGATTTTGTTGTCCATAGCGATTACTATTCTGGTGCTCTTAGTTTAGTTGTCTTGTTCAATTTTAGTAGATTAATGCTCCTTTGGAGTCATAAGTGTAACTACCAGTGATGCTGGATTTTTAAAGTTAATGAACGAATGAGAAATCTCTCTTGGTGCCATACTTTGCGTCATTTCTGGTTCTAGGATTAACGGATACTTTTCATGTTCTATGCTTCCTTATGTCCTCTGCTCCAGTTCTTTTACTGATTAGATAAAGTATTTTACTCTGCTACTGGTGTATATTTGATTGATGATCATGTATGCATTTGATATTTCCTATTAGTTCTTTATCTTGAGCTTTGTGGATGTTTGGAAACTTATAGTATGACTATAGATAGATGCTTACTCTAACTCTGGCTTGACTTTTTGTATTTCTTTGTTAATGCTAAATGTGCTTGTAGGAAGCCCCACCCTTATCAAGTTCCCGGAGTTCAACGAGTTAAAACCAGCAGGCCCCTTAATATAAACAGTCACTTGTCCAACTACGTTATCCCTGCACCGTCGTGATCCGAATACTAGGTGCTTGGAGGCTAGGAGAGCCTGCTCCATGGTAAACCTCTTCAGGCGAAGTTGGCCGGTACTCTGGTACCCGATGACAACTCTCTCCCTATTGGCGAGGCCGTCACAAAGTCCCGTCAACAAGATGCAACCACTCAGTGTCTAGGATATTTACAGAAGACTATTGTATGGGTGAGGAAATTATAGACCCAACAACACACATGTTCATTAATCCGTTCATTAATGACACCTGAAATTGAATTAGTGAATATAGTTGGCCCCTTTAGTCCCCTAACTATGTCTTCCCACCCAACCTGGGAGGCTATGGATTGGGGTGGGTGAGAGGAAGGCCCCTACTATTCTAAGGCATCAACTTGCTAGCTCTTTACCCTTTCAAATAGTAAGGAGCAGGGCCTGCTATTTTGAGCTAGAATATGCTAGAATAAGAAGACGCCAAAGCACGCTCGAGATTGATTCGCTAAGCGAGTGGGAGGGAATTTTAGTTGTGGGAGGACCCCTACTATTCTAAGGGTAGTTGGGTAGGGGATTAAAGTTCACGATCAAGCTTTGAAACAAGGAGAAAAGGTTCGGCCCACAACTATTGCAACTATAATTATCTACCCATCCCCCACCAATTATATCCCCTCCCACCCAACTGCATCCTATTGGAAACTTATTTCTTTACTTGTCTATTTTGGATCTTCTCAATAGAGCATCTGCCTCTTTGGCATTTAATTGGTTGCAATCATTTAAATATAAATTAGAGAAGGCACCATTATTGTAGGGATCAATAGTACAAATCAGAAACAACATCCATATTTGTTGCAAGATCACAACTTCAAATAAGAAATAGCAACCATATTGCTATAAGAGTATCAGTTCATCATTGCATATAATTAAGGATCATATCAAACATAACAATCTAATCGCTATAAGCAATTATCACTAAGAATTATAACATATATTTATTGTCAAAACAGAGATAATTATTGGACATAAGATCATTTGCATATTCATTGTAGAGATAAACATATTGCACACAGTGCAAAAATGTGTGTGTGTGTGTGTGTGTGTATTATCAATTCACTAAGTTACCGGTTCGGGTTCGGGAATGGGTTTGGGTTCGAGAATTTGGTTCGTGGGTTTGTGAATTTTTTTTCCATTATGGTTCATGTATATATATATATATATATATATATATATATATATATATGCATTATATATACAAAAAAATAAGAGAAATA
>MU226505.1:583190-604572 GCA_018584345.1 Thuja plicata | reverse complement strand
TGTTGTCGACAAGATTGAATCTCCTTGAACTTTCTCCCCCATGAACAACTCAATCTGTGAAGCCAAGTTGTTATTAGCCATGAGTGTGTCAAGCCTAGGTAGATCCTTGGGGAGCTCATCGAACACATGTAATAAATCTTCTCTCTGTGCTGGAGCGACAGTAGAGATGGGTGTAGTAGGGACAATAGCTGTCGAATGTGCGAGAGGTAGATGTATTGTGAATGAATCAACATCTGTATCGAGAGGAGACATGGGAGGTTCATCCAACTCTGGAGCGGACTCATGCACAGCCTGTACCTCAACGACTTCTTGAACTTGCAGCACTTCAGGAGTAACCGATACTTGCAACTCCTCTTCACTATCTGAGAGATCAATCATTTCGGAACTCTTTACCTTAAGCATTGTATGTGGAGTAGGAGCTTTAACCATAAGTTTACCAGCTCTGATAGCTAGCTTTTGGATTGTTTGAACCTCCGATGAAGAAGATTCTCCCTTGCCCTTACCCTTGATTTCTGATTTTGCACCCACAGGACCAGCAAGATCAAAGTCTCGCCCGGGTTTAATCTTGATGCTCTTTAAGCCCCTCCTCTTCAACCAAACATTCGTGTTCGCCAAGATACTTTGGAATCTGTCCCATATAGACAGATTTTCCCTTACTGACCAACATGGAGACGCAACAGGTAAGACCTTAAGATGATGCTTTTGATACTGTGGATCCAAGATGTCATCATCATCCACGACCCCTTCAGGAACCTAAGCAAGGCGAAAGTCTATTATTTGCTTGATTGTAAGGCAACAATAGTCCATCTTGGCAATGTCCACCTCCGTAAGCAGATCAACCCACAGATCCTCAAGACGATGAACATGAGTGAACTGTCTTCGAATTTTATCATTCATTCCTCTCCAATCAAATGAACCTCGTGCCATGAACTTCTTCAAATTGATCTCTTGAAGCTCAAATTCCATGCACTTAGCTTTAGGAACTGTGTCGAGTGAATAACCGCCAATCCTTAGAGGATTGCGCGAAGAAATGTCCACACTTGGTCTGTGTAGAGAGGACTGATATGCTTGCACGACCATAAGCTGTCGAGCTAACTCCATAAGAATGATTTTATCTATGGGATACCTAGGTAAGGTATATGGTTCTTCCCGGAAATACCCCACCCTGAGATAGGTGAAGTTCGGAAATTGAAGAAAGATACAACCATACTCACTTACCTTGCTCCATGCTTCGTCTGAAACCCTTTTGTTCGGAAGCTCCTTGTCAAACAAGCATTGGAAATATCCAAAGAATGCGTCTTGCACTCTTCTAAAATGAATGCGGCTGGACCTTAATGGCAACTGATCATAGTACTCCCACACAGGTAACTGCATTCTGTCTCCCTTGGTAGATAGTCCTGAAAAAGACCCTAGGGCAGAAGCGATGCAGATTAGGTAAGAGTTCATGTAAAAAGTACGTGTATTAGGTACTTGCGCTAGCTGCACACATATGGTATCACTGATCAATTCTCCCCAAAACATCCGCTGCCTTGACTTGAGATTCAAGGAAAAATACTTGTACATCCAAGGTTCGAAAAGATTGGATTCTTTCAAACCCCCAACACGGCTTAACAAGGTGATGAGATCGTGGACCTCTTTGAATTCGGATCTGTGCATCCCTTTAGGCCACCGAGCCACATTCGGCCTTTTGGTGATCAACCAGTTATCATTCTTATATCTCAGGTAAGTTGTCTTGCCATTTTCCCATCTTTTGAGAGATTTCTCAATCGTTAGATTCATGATTACTAGAGCTGCTGGCACTTTGAAAACACGATCTATGGTATCCAGATCAAGACTGATCACTACCTTCCCATCTTGATTCTTGATCATTTTGGAGATGGGATCAAAGTTCTTTGCACATGCCATCACGAACTCGGGTTCCAAGGCAGCTGTTGGGAAAGTAGACACATAATGAATGAAGCTTTCCCGAATGTTGATCATGTCATATTTAGTGGATGTCTCCACTCTTTTTAGAAACTCGTCCATGTCCAAGTGTCCAATCTCCGTATCACGGATCTCCTCCACATATGACGTAAGCTGAGAAGGTACAATGGAGTTTTGGTATTTATCATATTGATACTTCATTTTCTTCTTCCCTTTGTTCTTTGGTGATGTAGATCCTTTCTCCGACATGACAAGGATCGCAGCAGCTGTAACTGTAACATGGAAATCCTAAAAAATAAGAACTTCATCGCCAAGAGAAGAGAAATCCATTTCACATGCAAGAATGAATGGAAAGGGCAGCCCCTTATGTAAATGGAAAAATAGACATGAATGAGGCTTTCCATTGCAAATGCATATTTTGAAAAGTGGGACAAGGAGGAATCTATTATTCTCATTTTGAAACGTGGTGGGCTTTTAGGCAATTATTGCATATTAGGACCAAGGAGTGGGCTTTTTGAAAATGTTTGCACATGAGGAAACTTTGCATCTTCTTTTTCAAATGGGGATATGAAAAAGTGGAGTTTTATGGGCTGACTGCATATGTGGACAGCACTTTGTATATCTCATGCATCTTTGGGAAGATCACCATAAGAACGGGGTTTTTAATCCCGATTGCATATGAGAATAAATTGCATTCTCATATGCAACTTAGAAAAGATGAGAGAAGAGAAGAGAACATAGCATATATACAGAACGAAATAAAATATAAAAATGGAAACAAGAAAGAGAAGATAAACATTTTACCTTCCTTGGATGCAAAGGGAAAAACCAAACTTCTTCAAAGCAAATTCTGGAAATAGAAATGAATTTCGAATTTGCAGATTGAGAGAAAAATACAGAGTTTTGTAGACCCTAAAATTGACAAGTTCTTGTGAAAGTCAATGCCACTATCATGAGTCATGATTTGGGGAAGGACAAGTGTTCACCATGCATCAAAATTCGCATGAAAACAGCAAGAAAATGAGAGGAAGTCTTCAAAAACGTGCCCTATAATCATGGCATTCTTTTTTCTTTTGAATAGATTAATGAATAATGAATTTCGAAATTGGAAGCCAAGGCAAAAACGTTTTTGAAAACTAAGTGAGAACTTACCTTAACTGCAGTGATTTATGGCATGTATTGAATAGGGAAGAAAGAGTCTTTGCTTTTAATGACACCACAACAAATAGCTCCGGCTAAAACCGCAGAGATTTGTGGATGCAAACTGCTAGAAAGACTCCACCATGCTCTTGTTGGGTAGAAAATGCAGCCTGTGGTGGAGGAGTTTTTAGTTTTTTATTGAAAAACGTTCATGTATTTCTCATAAAAAACGACGCCATGCATATATTTCACTAGTGAAGATCAATACCCAATAACCATTAGTTATGGTTTTGGTAAGGAGGATATGTATCATGATATGCCTTCTTGATATAAATCTACGCCATGTTATTTAAATTAAAACTGTGTCACATTTAAAACAATATGCTATATTATTGCAAATCGACACCATGGAATATAGGTCGGGCTTTATAGAAGAGAAAGCATGGTTTTGCATTTGGAATAGGAAATGCTTTTCAATTTATAACCCACACGAATGCAAGTTGAGCCGCGACTTCTAAGCGGACTTCTTCAAAGTCATAACATATGCTATGTTATTGCAAACCGACGCCATCCTTTAATGAAACCGTGGGTGCTTTGAAAAACATGTCTCTGCATTAAAATTCGACGCCTTAGTATAAGGAATATGCCGTGAGTCCCTTTTAATATGGAAAGCATCGATTTTTCTCACAAATACATATGCTCTTTCCAGAAAAACCGACGCCTTAGTGACTGCGGAGAATAAGTCGCAGGCTTTAGGAAAAACAAAGACATATATCAATGTTAGAATATGATATGTTTTTCAATCTAAAACTCATGCCTAATCACTTAACACGCCGTGGGAGTTTTTATAACATAGCATATTTAAATACATATGTAATCTTTTCCAATCGATACTCCCAGCCGCGGTTAACATTTTTGCTAAAATGTTATGTTATAAGTTCGAAAATCGACGCTTTAAGGAATAGAGCCGAAATTTAAACAATAACATATCATATTCTTCGCATATTTTTAAAACATATTACTTAAAAGTAATGTAGTTATACTTATATTTATTTTTTAAAAACTAATGCTTAAATCATAAAGCCATATATATTTCGAAAAATATATTACGTCATTAAATTCTAAAATCATATGTTCATATGTTTTAAAATTCAATTTATTTTTTAGACTTTTGAATAAAACAATATTTTAAAATATATGCAAAGTAGATCATCATTAAAATGGAAATTCAAAATTTATAAATAAACTTTAAATTTATTTATAAATCTCATCTTTATCTTGACATTTTGAGATTAAATAAAATAAGACCTCTTCAAAAACAATGGCCTTTGCGCAAATGTTATTTTAAAAGCCGAATTTTAAATAGAGAAAGAACTTAATAATTTTATACGCGACTTTAAAACTTTAATGATCTGATATGCAGATATGATGTAGAATCATGCTCTCATTAAAATTTCAAAGCAAAACTTCGCAAAATGAAGCGAAGTTTTAGAATAGAGTTTAAAGTCTATCTCACATACAAAATAAGCTTTCGTTTTATGCAACTGACATGAAAAAGCCCATTCTTTGACAATCTTAGAAGGATGTACAGATTGCCTGAAAAATCCCACTGATGAGACCTACCCGGAAGAAATCCAAAAGAACTTGAAACGAGTGGGAAGACAACAACCACAAGTCTACGACAAGAACGGAGACAAAGACAAAATGCAAAGCAAAGCAAAACAAAAGAAGGACGAAAAGACTGAATGCTTGCAAGAAGTAAAATCGAACAAGAACCAAGGGATAACTGATCTTGTCAAATAAAATTCCTTACAAAACATCAACACCTTTAGAGAAAACTCCTACCAAACGTTAAGAATTGCATAGGGTTGCCCCAATTTTGGGGAATGCAAAATTGAGGGCAACAATTGGCTCTGACTGGGGAACATTCCTCGTTTGTTCTTCAAAACAATGAGTGCAGAATCCAGAATCTCCAAGTGCCTTTATCTACTCCATTGGGCTATAGAGTTAGGCGACCAAAGAAAAGACTCAAAACCTAAAAACTAAAAACGGAAAAGACTTGGACATTATGTACAGTGGTACTTATCTTGCCGTTAGTCAAAGTAATGCTTCAAATGCTGGGCTCTATAAGGAAGTGCGAATGGAGTGCCATCACGGCATGCCAGGATAAATGTGTTCTCTCCATCAACTTGATGAATAGTGAATGGTCCTCTCCAGAGAGTCAAACTTTCCATGCATTCCTTTTGGTTCCCGCCGTTTGTCCCAGAGTAAGACACGATCTCCAACTTGAAACTCCCTCTGTTTGGCTTTCTTATCAAAGAGCACCTTAACCTGCTGCTGATGTGCTGCAAGCCGATCCACTACTTGAGTTCTCTGTTCTTCCAAGTGATGCAAGAACATTATCCGCTTGTTTAGAGAGTCCTCAAATGTACTGTCTTCAATGGTCTTAGCCAACTTGAGAGCGGGAAGCTCAATAGTTATGGGAATTTCTGCATTTACTCCATAAAGAAGTTGGAATGGTGACATCCTGATTGCTCTTTTGGGTGTAATTCTATCTGCCCACAAAGCGTCAAACAAAGCTTTGTGCCAAGAACGTTGATTATCATCCACCAACTTGCGAATAATGGTAACCATGTTCTTATTGCTTGATTCGGCCTGACCATTTCCCTGAGGATAATAATCAGACGAGTGAGCGAGAGTAATACCATGCTCAAAACAAAACTGCATAATTTCTGCAGATGAAAAAGTTGTAGCATTGTCTGTGACAATCTTGTTTGGCACACCGAAGCGAGAAATTATATTCTCCTTCAAAAATGCACACACCAGTGACGATGTTGCATTCTTTACTGGGATGGCTTCCTCCCACTTAGTGAAATAATCAGTTGCTATGAGAACATAAGTATGTCCAGCACTAGATGTTGGGTTAATGGTACCGATGAAATCAAGACCCCATTGCTGGAAAGGCTCTTCGATCACAACTGGCTTCAGAGGTAAAGCTGAGAGTTTCTGCTTACCAACAAACTACTGGCAATGATCACACTTGCGTACCCAACTATAAGCATCTTGAAACAAAGTCGGCCAGTAATACCTGGCTCGCACAATTTTATGAGCAGTCACTGGTGCAGAGAAATGCCCACCGCATGCCATGTCATGAAATGACTCTAACAAGCGAATTTGTTGTGCCTTATCAACAAATCGCAAGAAATTTCCGTCAAGTGATCGCTTGTACAAACCACTATCCCATAAGACAAAATGGGCTGCTCGGAGCTTCAAATTTCTTCTTTCCTTATAAGTGAGATGTGCAGGACATTCACCATAAGTAAGAAAATATGCAATATCGGAATACCACTCATCAGTTGTACTGACGAACAATACTTTGGGCAAAGTCTCAGGAAGTTCTTTGTCTGGTTCATTTTCCGCCATTAGTTGACACAAACCTTTACCTCGAACCAGCTTAGTAGGACGAATTTCAATGTCATATTCCTGGATCTTGGCAATCCAGTTTCCTCTCTTTGTTCCAAATTCTTGCTGAGCCAGAATTGACTTGAGTGTGGTATCTGGAACGAGAACCACAACATGAGGGTTCAGGATGTAAAATCTAAAAGACTTTACGGCTTTTACCACCGCATAAGCATTCTTTTCCATCAAAGAGTATTTCAACTCATGTGATTTTAGCGGACAACTCATGAAAGCAATAGGGGACTCAATGTCCTCTTCATTTTTCTGCATAAGAATTGCTGACATAGTATGCTCAGAAGCATAACTATACAGGATAAAGTCTTTAGTGTAGTCTGGGCAAACTAACACTGACGCATGTGCAATCGCCTCTGTAATTCCTTTAAAAGAAGTTTTACCTTCTGGACTCCATCAGAAAACTGTCGTCCCTTTCATTATATTAGAAATATGACGAGTCTTCTCAGAAAAGTCAGGAACAAAACGTCTAAAGAAATTCACCTTCCCGAAGAAAGAATGAACTGTAGTCTTACTAGTGGGTAAGGTAAGACTTTGAATTGACTTGACCCGCTCTGGATCAATTTTAATACCTTCTTTGGACACAATGTGTCCCAGGAGCTTACCTTCCATAACTCCAAAGATAGACTTTTTTGGATTGAGAGAAATCCCGTGCCGTCGACATCTTTCAAGCACTTGCCAGAGATGAATCAGATGATCCGAATGATGCTTGGAAAAGATTGTTAAGTCATTGAGATATACTATGATAAACTTATCCTTGATATCGCGAAAAACTAGATCCATGAAACGCTGAAAAATTGCCCCAACATTTATGAACCCGAAAGGCATTGAGTTGTAAGCAAAAGTACCCCAGGGTGTCGTGAATGTTGTTTTATACTGATCCTCTTCTCTTACCTCAATTTGGTTGTAACCAGAAAAACCATCAAGCATAGACAACATTTGGGATCCAGTTACGGTTTGCAACACATGATCCATTATCGACAATGAATAATTGTCCTTCAAGGATGCTTGATTCAGATTGCGGAAATCCACACAAATGCGGATCTCACCATTCTTCTTACGAATTGGGACAATGTTGGCCACCCAAGTTGAGTGTTGTATTGGGAAGATTATCCTTGCGTCAAGCATCTTCTGAATTTCAGACAAGATAGTGCCCGAGATTTTGGGATTATACTGTCGTTGCTTCTACCTGAATGGAGCAACCCCAGTCTTCAAAGGAATATCATGCTGTACTACTTTTGGTCGGAAAGACTTTAAGTCATCATACGAGTAAGCCAGTACATCAATGTATTCAGACAAGAGAAGAATGAACTGATGCCTCTCTTCTGGTGTACAACATTTTCCAATATTGACAAACTTAGGATCAACTTCCGTATTCAAGTTATACCTTTCATATTCCATGACGGAGCTTGATCCTGCTTCTTGCTAATTTTTAACATAACGATCATGCTTATCAAATAGCCTCTCTAGAGAAACTAACCCTTTAGGAATTTTATTTCCTTTTAGTTGAATGACTTCTTCTTCTGTTTCAGGATTTTTTCCGGATGTATCTTCCCGGGGAGGAGAACTACTTCCTTCGACGAACAATTCTTTTAAATTATCCTTTGTTTCCAGAAAGTTGATGATTTGCTGATCATCATTGAACACTTGCCAATGATCCGAATTGTCAGGAACACTGGGACGATAGACTAATTGACTAGTATATCTGTCCTGCTTGAATTCCTCATGAGGTACTAAACATGTTTCTGAAATCGCAAGCGAATCAGCTTTATCATTGATCTCTCTGGGAATTGCAGAAATGTTGAAGGCATCAAACAATTCTATATAGTCCCACACCAAGTTTCTATAGTGCTTGAGTCGTTCGTTTTTGGTTTGGTACTGATTTCTCACTTGACACACCACGAGCTCAGCATCACCTTTAGCATGTAAATTCTCGAACCCTCTATTCTGTGCAACATCAATACCTAGAAGCAATGCTTCGTATTTAGCAGTATTGTTGGTATTATTAAACTGCAACTTGTAAGAATAAGGAAAATTCTCCCCTTGAGGAGAAATTAAAACAACCCCACTACCTGAATCAGTTGCTGCGCAACTGCCATCAAATTCAAGTATCCATACCTCATTAGAGTTGATTGCATCAGGAAATCGAAAGGAAGATGAATCAATATTAGCTGAGCTTGGAGGCATAGCTTTTTTTCAACCATTGTAAAATAATCCTCTGAATCCCTTGGTGAAGCAAGCACCTCATCCGAAACTTGTTCTTCCTCAGCATCTGCAAATCTATCTTCATCTGTTAAGGATGTCAATGCTTCAGACTGATAATCCTCAGCAAACTCCGAGACTTCAGTGCTGTGAAGATAATAGTTTCCCATGCCAGCTGATTCAAAAAGAATCTGAGAGTGTGGATCATCTAATTTTACCATTGTATATGTTGTCTCCCTCTCTGGAAGCAGTTTCTGCATAACTCCTTTAATAGGAATTCGTGCTTCAGACATATCCATGCTTAACTCACCTCCTACGTCTTTACAGAAATTTCGACCAAGAAGCATACCATAGGAAGCGGGAACATCAGCAACAAGGACAGTCATTTTAATCTTCTTTTCAGGGAAGGAAGAGAATGCAAACTGAGCATCCTTGATTTGGCCTTTAAGTGGCACTTGTTTATTCTCCATAGAATAACAATTACCAAAAGACTTTGTCAAAGTCAGACCTAGAGCATTAGCAACCTTGGCAGGCATAACATTATCCGATGCTCCAGAATCAATGACACAATTGCTTAACTTGTAACCATTAATCAGTAGGGAAATATAAAAAGGTTCTATCTTTTCTGGAACAGATGAAGGAATTGTTACTAAGTTATTTGGGAGATTCTTTGACTCTGAGACAACAATAGAAGTCTACGCGGGTTGAGATTCTTTGACAAAGTTTTTAAGCCTCTCCAGCTGATCTGGATATGCTTGTAGATATTCTACTTCAGACATTTGGATCTTATCTTTCTTGGCATGGTCTATGATATCAAAAGCTTGGAATGAACTTGCCAAAGACACAGGAGAAATGTCTGACTGAATTTTTGGACTAGACATACCAGGTTTTGGTACATTAGTAGATACTGATTGAGGAGAAAAACTTACTTGGCTATTTTTAGGAAGAATAGGAAGAGGATTTCCTCTTTTGGAAATAGTAACAGGCACCTGGGTACCTTGACTTGATTTGTCTTCTTCTTCCTTCTGTCGCGCCATCTTTGTTTGAGATCGTGTCATAACCGTATAGGCTTGAGTAAAATCTTCCTCTGGATCAGTGCCATCATAGTGTACATACCCAATACTAGAGTCACCAGCTGCTTCTTGATCTTCGTCATAAGGAGCAACATTCTCCTCCGTTTGATAATCATCTGGTGTTATACTAGCTTGATCATTTTCATAATATCCCGTGGCTGCCTTGCCTGGCGGAGCTTCAAGAGCAAGCCTTTCTGGAGGAGGAAGCTTTGCTTGATTCTTTGCCGCATAATTATGAGCAGCATTAGGAAATGTTCTTCGCGGAATGTCCTTATATGGGGCAGCAAATGATCCTTGCGAGATCTGCTTTTTAAGTGCCAGCACTTCATTTGCTAGTTTTTGAACCATTGGATCCGTACTACTTGAAGTAGACGCATCATTGTAGGAATTTCCATTTGAAAAGTTCCCTCTCAACTTATCTTTTCGAATTTTTCCAGCCATGATAAGATCATCTTCAATCTTTGTTGCCAAAGTTTGAGCATTAGCTAGGCTTATAGGAACCGCCCATCTCAAAAGGAAACTGCCTTTAGGCAACTACGTATTGATGAAGAAACATTTTAAATTCTCAGGAGTAGGCCGTGAAGCAGTAGGAATCCTATTTGCCAACTTGTTGAATTTAGCAATGAACTCGCGCACTCCTTCCTGCGCATTCTTCTTCATTTGAGTTAATTGAGCGAGCAAAGCATGCTCATCTGCTGTAGGCTTAAAAAGTTCTTCAAACTTGGTCTGTAGTGAATCCCAACTTGTAATAGAACCAGTAGCAAGTTTGAAGAACCAATCAAAAGCAATGCCTTGCAAAGTCTCCACAAAAAGGCTCACTGACACATCTTCATGAGTACGCCACATGCAATGTAGAAAGCCTTAATATGCTCATCTGGGTGTTGTTTCCCATCTCCATAGAACTTGGGAAAGTTCTTACAAGATCCTGGGGGAAGAGTGTGTACAGGTGGAGTGAGGTCGAGAGGACCAAATGCTGTTCCCCATGGACCTGCAACTATTGCAGGAAAAAGTGGGATAGATGCAACTAATGGTTTGAAGAAGAAAGAAGTTTCTTCACTAGGAGCAAAACTCTTCTTCTTTGATGGTGGGTAACTGGTAGTCCGGGTGAGTGGTGATGTAGGAGCTAGAAGAGCAAGCCTAGCCTGCTGAGCCCAACTTGGTGCAAATTTTGACGATTCACCCTTCCTCCGTCGATAGTATTGCTTGATTCCTTCCAGTTTGAATCACTTGGACCAACTCAGAAGTAATCACTTTGAAAGTATTTTTGGATAGAACTTCGCTTATTTCTCTCCTGTAGAATAAACGATTAATCCTTTTCTCTTATTTGAGAAAAAGATTGCAAAGTGAAGGTAGATAATAGACTAGAATAAAACAACGAAAATGTGTAAAGAAGCAAAGTGTCCGTTAAAGGCACAAAGTCCTCCGTTGCTTCTTCGGGATGAGAAAATCAAAATAGTATTCGGATCCCCAGTAGAGTCGCCAAAAACTGTTGGCTAAATATTTTGCAAGTCACTAAGACTACAACTTGCAAAATGTGTATTTTAGGCAGCAGTGTGTGAGATTACTCTTTCCTCTTAGCAATAGGGGAGGCTCCCTTCTTACCGCAATTGGCTTCAAGCCGAACTGAACTGTAACTCATACAGTTCCCCTTGCAACAATAATATTGGTGGCTCAGAGATTGACTTAAGAACAATCGACCGAGACAGCAGTGAATTTATCTAAAGGTGGAGTGATACAAGAGCTCAAAGTCTCTTGTCCTCACTTCAAATAAGTACTCTATGTATCTAAGTTCCAATACTAAAGCTCATAGTCTTCAGTCCTTGGAGTATTACAGCCACTATTTTCTATAGTAATCCTAATTCCCTGAAGCTCAAAGTCTTCAGACACCTTGAATTAAAGCGTTCAAATGATACATGCAAGATAACTATTAATTTTGAGAAAGGATTAACCAATGCGACTTAAGAACACACTCGTTAATTTTTGAAACCAACAACACAGTTTGCCAATTCTTGTTCCTTTATTCAAATACTCAACTTTGCACAATGAAACTCAAAGTTTTCAAAATACAAGAGAATTGCCTATAGTTTTCTTGCACACAACAAAATATGAATATTTACATTGAACCCCCCTCCTTATATAGGAAAAGAGGAGAGAGGAAAGTGGAGAAGAAAGGGGAAACCCTTAACCATTTTGATTTATTCAAACCTTATCTCTAACTAACTAGGACCTATTCAAAGCTTATCAACAACTAACTAACTTTGACTTATTCAATACCGACGAACTTAAAGTCCCTTCAGCATGATTACATAAGAACACTTTACATATTTTTGTGTAATCTGTCAAAAATCCTACACTTTTACAAAAACTAAGTGTCCTAACAACATTTTTTAAAGAAAATTGATGAATGTCTCAAACTGGCAAAGAGACTTGTGCACAATGGCTGGGTAAGGTGCATTTGTATGTTGAACTATGTTTACGGTCTTACGCGCAACACTTGCCGCCTTGGAGATCTCACCATTGTACCCACCCAGCTTCGTCTGAAGTTGATTCAAAGACACTTTGAGGTCTGCCAGTTTATTCATAGAACCACAACTGAAGGTGCTAGTCTCCAGCTCCTGACGAATGGCTTGTGCAAACCCTGATAATGCCTGTTCCTCTGTGATCAGTTCTCCATCTTGTGCCACTACCTTGTATGCCAAATCATCAAAGGCCTTAAAAATGGTTCCCTTATGCTCAGCGCATATCTGCATGGCTCCATGAACATCTCTTATCAAGTTTTTCAAAACTTGCTCCTTCTTCACCAACTGATCCAGAAACTCGAAATACATCTCCTTTGAAGAGACTATTTCGTAAGTGCACAAGATATCAAGATCAACTTCCTCCATCCTCTTCCATACCTCCAAGTGTTCACTTAGAGTCTTTAGTTGCTGATCAAAAGATTCAACCACCTCTTGCAAACGGTCAGTTGTCTTCTTGATGTTTCTGAAAATGCAATGTGCATCCTTAATAACCATCATGCCCTGAACTTCAACATGATTTCCCCACTCATCCATTACCTTGGTCTTCTTCTCCAAACAATCAATGTGCCGCTAAATGTCCTCCAAAAGTACACTCTCTTGCTGAGAAGAAAGGCTCTTCTCAAGTGCTTCACGTAGACGGATGTTTTCCTCTTTCAACATATGTTTCTTTTGCCAGAGCTTGTCAAATCTCTTTGTGAATTGATCAAGCGCATCATGAACATCCATCTGACAACCCACAAATGATTGCTTACCAAGTTCTACCTTGGTGATCTTGTAATCCACAACCTTGAGTTCATCTGCAGGCTTATCTAAAACAAGTTCAACAACTTCTGCATACTTGACGTTTTGGTCATCATTTATGACCTTGGAGACCACCTTAGCTTTCTTGTTTCTCAACACTCGAGGTTTTCTCTTAGGGACAAGATCAAATTCCTCCAAGGGAACTTCAAGTTTTTTTCTCTTTTGAGTGATAACACCCAACCAAGGAGGTAGAACAAAAGACGAAGCAACAACATCAACCGTGACCATGGCAGTCAATGGTTCTATCGGAGTAGAAGAAGGCATATCCATGACAGATGCCTCTACTTGTGTTGTCGACAAGATTGAATCTCCTTGAACTTTCTCCCCCATGAACAACTCAATCTGTGAAGCCAAGTTGTTATTAGCCATGAGTGTGTCAAGCCTAGGTAGATCCTCGGGGAGCTCTTCGAACACATGTAATAAATCTTCTCTCTGTGCTGGAGCGACAAAAGAGATGGGTGTAGCAAGGACAATAGGAGGTAGAATGTGCGGGAGGTAGATGTATCGTGAATGAATCAACATCCATATCGAGAGGAGACATGGGAAGTTCATCCAACTCTGGAACGGACTCATGCACAGCCTGTACCTCGACGGCTTCTTGAACTTGCAACACTTCAGGAGTAACCGATACTTGCAACTCCTCTTCACTATCCGGGAGATCAGTCATTTCGGAACTCTTTACCTTAAGCATTGTATGTGGAGTAGGAGCTTTAACCATAAGTTTACCACCTCTGATAGCTAGCTTTTGGATTGTTTGAACCTCTGATGAAGAAGATTCTCCCTTTCCCTTACCCCTGATTTCTGATTTTGCACCCACAGGACCAGCAAGATCAAAGTCTCGCCTGGGTTTAATCTTGATACTCTTTAAGCCCCTCCTCTTCAACCAAACATTCGTGTTCGCCAGGATACTTTGGAATCTGCCCCATATAGATACATTTTCCCTTACCAACCAACATGGAGATGCAACAGGTAAGTCCTTAAGATGATGCTTCTGATACTGTGGATCCAAGATGTCATCATCATCCACGACCCCTTCAGGAACCTAAGCAAGGCGGAAGTCTATTATCTGCTTGATTGTAAGGCGACAATAGTCCATCTTGGCGATGTCCACCTCCGTACGCAGATCAACCCACAGATCCTCAAGACGATGAACATGAGTGAACTGTCTTCGAATCTTATCATTCATTCCTCTCCAATCAAATTAACCTCGTGCCATGAACTTCTTCAAATTGACCTCTTGAAGCTGAAATTCCATGTTCTTAGCTTTAGGAACTGTGTCGAGTGAATAACCGCCAATGCTTAGAGGATTGCGCGAAGAAATGCCCACACCTGGTCTATGTAGAGAGGACTGATATGCTTGCACGACCATAAGCTGTTGAGCTAACTCCATAAGAATGAGTTTATCTATTGGATACCTAGGTAAGGTATATGGCTCTTCTCGGAAGTACCCCACCTTGAGATAGGTGAAGTTCGGAAACTGAAGAAAGATGCAACCATACTCACTTACCTTGCTCCATGCTTCGTCTGAAACCCTTTTGTTCGGAAGCTCCTTGTCGAACAAGCATCGGAAATATCCAAAGAATGTGTCTTGCACTCTTCTAAAATGAATGCGGCTGGACCTTAATGGCAACTGATCATAGTACTCCCACACAGGTAACTGCATCCTGTCTCCCTTGGTAGATAGTCCTGAAAAAGACCCTAGGGCAGAAGCGATGTAGATTAGGTAAGAGTTCATGTAAAAAGTACGTGTATTAGGTACTTGGGCTAGCTGCACACATATGGTATCACTGATCAATTCTCCCCAAAACAACCGCTGCCTTGACTTGAGGATCAAGGAAAAATACTTGTACATCCAAGGTTCGAAAAGATTGGATTCTTTCAAACCCCCAACACAGCTTAACAAGGCTGATGAGATCGTGGACCTCCTCTTTGAATTCGGATTTGTGCATCCCTTTAGGCCACTGGGCCACATTCGGCCTTTTGGTGATCAACCAGTTATCATTCATATATCTTAGGTAAGTTGTCTTGCCATTTTCCCATCTTTCGAGAGATTTCACAATCGTTATATTCATAATCACTGGAGCTGCTGGCACTTTGAGAACACGATCTATGGTATCCGGATCAAGATTGATCACCACCTTCCCATCTTGATTCTTGATCGTTTTGGAGATGGGATCAAAGTTCTTTGCATATGCCATCACGAACTCGGGTTCCAATGCAGCTGTTGGGAAAGTAGACACATAATGAATGAAGCTTTCCCGAATGCTGATCATGTCATATTTAGTGGATGTCTCCACTCTTTTTAGAAACTCATCCATGTCCAAGTGTCCAATCTCCGTATCACGGATCTCCTCCACATATGACATAAGCTGAGAAGGTACAATGGAGTTTTGGTATTTATCATATTGATACTTCATTTTCTTCTTCCCTTTGTTCTTTGGTGACGTAGATCCTTTCTTCGACATGACAAGGATCGCAGCAGCTGTAACTGTAACATGGAAATCCTAAAAAATAAGAACCTCATCACCAAGAGAAGAGAAATCCATTTCACATGCAAGAATGAATGGATAGGGAAGCCCCTTATGTAAATGGAAAAATAGACATGAATGAGGCTTTCCATTGCAAATGCATATTTTGAAAAGTGGGACAAGGAGGAATCTATTATTCTCATTTTGAAACGTGGTGGGCTTTTAGGCAATTATTGCATATTAGGACCAAGGAGTGGGCTTTTTGAAAATGTTTGCACATGAGGAAACTTTGCATCTTCTTTTTCAAATGGGGATATGAAAAAGTGGAGTTTTATGGGCTGACTGCATATGTGGACAACACTTTGTGTATCACTCCATCTTTAGATAAATTCACTGTTGTCTCAGTCGATTGTTCTTAAGTCAATCTCTGAGCCACCGATATTACTGTTGCAAGGGGAACTGTGTGTTACAGTTCAGTTCTACTTGAAGCCACCTGCGGTAAGAAGGGAGCCTCCCCTATTGCTGAGAGGATAGAACAATCTCGCACACTGCTGCCTAAAATACACATTTTGCGTGTTGTAGTCTTAGTGACTTGCAAAATATTTAGCCAACAATGTTTTTATTATTTTATTTTTAATTAATTGCCATAATGGGAAAATTTATCCATGTAGGGATCTCTTAAAAAATTTGGCTTAGTCCATCATTTAATCCAAACATGCCAACCATCCATACACTAGTTGCACTTATCCAAAGTGTGGGGGGAAAATCGACTTGTGTAGGGACAAGCTATTTCTCACACTTAGAAATTATTTTTTATCCTTTTCTTGTCTTCAAGGGAAATTCAACCCATGCTTGGCTATTTCCAACACTAATTTTTTTTATCTTCCATTATTGCTCTCAAGGGAAAAACGACCCTAGTTTGGACAACTTCCAGACTTAGAAATTTTTTCAATTCCATCTCCACTCTTGGGGTAAATTCGATCCATGTTTGGACAACTTCCAGACTTAGAAATTTTTTCACTTCCCAAACTCACTCTTGGGGGGAAAATGTCCCCTGTCTGGCCAATTTCCAGACTTCGAAATTTTTTCAATTCATCGGCACTCTTGTGGGAAATTCGACCCATGTTTGGACAACTTCCAGACTTAGAATTTGTCTAGGAAAAGGCCAATTAAACTAGGGAATTTCATTGTAAGTCCAGATTTTGATCAAAAAAGTGGGGAAAATCATTTTAAGTTCGTCAAAATAAATGGGGAAAATCATTATAAGTTCGGATTTTGCGTATTTTTATAAAGAAAATTTGATTTTCCTTAGGATTTTGGCAATCTTAAGTATGGAAAATCAATTTGTAAAAGGGTTTTTTGATGCCCTTATGCATGGAATATGCCCTTAGGCATGGAATATGCCTTTACATGGAGTTTTTGACTAATATACTAGCCAAAATTTAAATACACCTATGATTTTACGTTCAACCCACTATAACTTGACCCAAAGAGACTTCAATTTTAACGTTCCAACTTACGATCACAACTTGGCCACTTGATTTCTTTACCACGCCTTAGTCTTTAAAGATCTGAACTACCAAATTTCCTACCAAAACTTAACTAACATGACGACTACGAGCTAAAAGAGGGGGTCCTCATTTGCAATGGGGTGATGGTGTAAAAATATCACAACAGTCTCCTTGGTCATTGTGGGTAAATATATGTTTCATTCCTAGACTTATCATGAAATTAATTATTCCTTGTTAATATGAATATTGAGATCTCACTCTATTGATTTAAATGGAACAACCTCCTAATTACCTAATTATTTATATGTATATAACTATGAGTAACCACCATACTGTCTTCATAATTAAAGGAAATTATGATTCCAATTATTTCCTATTTTTAGGCTATAGACTGAAAAAATCTATCAATCGTATATGAACTTGAATCTAAGCTTGATAAATCTTATTTTGATCAATATTTATCATTTTTAATATATATGTATAAAGACGAGTTTGAATATATATATATATATATGCGCATATCTATTATTGATTGAAAAAAATGATAATGTTTGAACTCTCTTGGAATGGGACACAATTGATTTTAAATTAAGAATTCTTCCTTCCATATCGTGGCATCGTCTCTCTTACGTGGACAATAGGAAGTATTCAACTTCTTTTCGAATTCTTGGGTGGCGACTTATAATGGTTCTTTTGCATAATGTATGCTTTGTTCAAGATCTCGGGGAAAAGAACCTTTCGTTTCTTTTGGGATGGCTTTATTCTATTGCTCTGGACGTATTTTTTTGGCAGGTCTCTAAAAACAATAATCACTATGCTCTGTCCGGGGAGGCTGGTGTGCATCAATTCAATAATGGAGAGGAATTGAATCATCAAGAAAATTGGGACCAAACTCATTAAAGATTATGGCAACGAGCTATTGGGGGATGGGGCATAATATTTTGGGACATCACCTTCGTTCTAGCGTCACAGAGTTTTCAGCTTGGTTGTGGAGTCCTCAACTTGTTAAGAATTTATAATTTCTTCATGTGAATCAAGCAAGTGTGTCCTCTTCGTAAACTATGCCCATGAGGAGATATTATATAATGTATGTCACTGGATATATTTCTTATCATTCAAGTTATCATTCAATCCAATGAATAGGTTTATGTTATAAATTTTTGAATCTAATTTCTTGTATCCCATTTCAACTTTCAGTCATGATGATTGATATACACAATACTTTAGAATAACATTACCCTTGATTACAAGAATTATACAAGTGCATTTTAGGATTCATTATTATTGTGTACTACAAACAACTTTGTCATTATCGATCATACAGTATGATCATACATGCAATGCATACAAACTATCTTTGTCATTTTTGAAGAAATATAATCTCAGGGCAAAGGAGTAAATATTCTATTCAAACATCGGAAGAAAGCATCCTTTGTGCATTTTTATATTAAAATAAATTATAAGATTGAGTCTCTTATAATATCAATGACAGGAACCAAGTTCTGATATCTTTACTATTAGCTGCTTTGAAGATTCTAGGACATTTCTATAGTTGTTTCTGGAATGATTGTGTGTTCTTTTTTGCTTCAACATTTTCAATCGCACTCTATGATCAATCATCAGGATGAGAGAGCTGAAGGATCTATGTTCTTTTTTCTCCTTGAGCTCTCTGATCCTGATGATGGATCACAGGGTGTGATTTGACACGTTGATGCCAAAAAGAACACAATCATTCCATAAACAACTACGAAAATACTATAGATCGTGGAAAACTGCTATCTTTCTTTAATTCTAGAACATTCTGAGTGTTGGAATGTCATGACCCCTAATTGATATATATAATATAAATATATTATTAATGCATATATGATTGTTCAAAATATACACTACTTTGAATATAAGTATACGATTAATTCCTTATTTATTAATACAAACAAATATATTAGTTAATAATAATTGATATTATTAAATAGTTATATCAATCCTACTAGTAATTCCATCAAGAAAATATGATAAGGGTGTTGGATGATATCAGATTTGGATACTATTTATGCTGTTGATATTCATGTTTTGTCACTGATGTCAACATATGTTTCTGTGAAGAGAACAGACTGGTTATGATAACTGACAGAAGTGTACGGACACTGTACAAATGATTCAGAACGAACGAAGACAGGGATATGGATAAGGATGTGTGATGACCTTATTCCTAAGGTCGCTTGACTTGAAGTTACATATTGATGATGTTACAGATGATTTAGTGAAGACTGGTTTTTGGACTGTGACACTAATGCTTGATAGAGCAGGTCTCTGTATTTTGCGTATATCTTATAGAGGAAGATGTTTCAGTGTATGCGAGCTTATGGGATGACAGAGGACACATTGAGGAATGTTTGTTGTTGATCGATAGTTGTGAGAGTATTGGCGACATCAGCTGTGGCGTGTATTCTGGAGAAGACCTATTTGGTGGTTGACTTCAGATATGTAGCGTGTATTATGAATTGTGAGCATGGATTGTGGATCTTGGAGTATAAATGATGTATTATAATTGATGTTTACTTGTTATAGGTACTGTGTGAATCTTAGCAAGGGGTTAAACAATTATTTGTATATTGGGAAAGCCTAATTGGCCGACCTAATTAATTATTTGTGTATTGGGAAAACTTAATTGGCCGACCTAATGAATTATTATAATAGGGTATATATGAGAGATCTTTTCTTTTGGAAAGATGTGGTAGAGATTGAAAAGGCAGAGAAGTGTGAAAGCTGCGAAGCTTGTTTGGCTGCTAGATGTAGAGCAGAGTTTGTGATAAGAATAATTCATTGGAACTGACCAAGCAAAGACAATTGCTATCAGACAGTTCACGGGATTGTATATTCCTTATATACACTTGTTCGGATTGTAAATCCTTGATGGTGGCATTAACCTTCTTTGGGCAGTGTGCCTGGGCAGTGAATCCACTGTTACTCTTGACTCCTAACAAGGCTAAATCTTTTAAAAGGGATACTATACTCTCAGTACATTATTTGTGGGTGCTAATTCCCACCGGGGTTTTACCTTTAACAAGGTTTCCTCGACAACAAATATTGTGTTATTGTGTTGGCATTTACTGTGTTATCATTTGCATTGAAGTTTTTGGTTTATAAAGATTAAAGTTTAATATTCTGTATCACAACTGATTCACCCCCCCTCTCAGTTGTGCTTGTGGACTGTTATTCCTAACAATTGGTATCAGAGCTACTAGTCCTTAGAGAGAAAGTTTAACAGCTTGATGTGATCCTGAAGATGACTTACTATAGGAAGGATAGTCCAAAATTTGATCCTGAAAACTTTGACAGTTGGAAGAACAAGACGAGAACACATTTGCTATGTTTGGGAATTGACTACTGGATGATCACGAAAAAGAAGGAAAAGATAGCGACTGAGAATGGATTGGAGAAGGCTACTGAAGATGATAAGAAGCTATTTTCATGTAATATGGTTGCAAAGGAATCATTGATCAACACACTTTTTGAAGGTGAATTCATTGAAGTAAAAAACTTGGATTCTGCACATGAGATTTGGACAAGATTGGAAGCATTGTATATAGGAGATAAGTTTACTAAACAGGCAAAGCTACAAAAATGGAAGACAAAGGTGGAATCAATGAAGATGAGAGACGATGAGAACATTAGGGCATATGCACAGAGAATTACTGAGGTGGTTACTGACATCAAAAACTCTGGAGGTACTTACAGTGAGGAAGAAGTGATTGCGAAGATACTCAGATCTTTGACACCTATATACAAAAACTAAAGTACAAGCTATAGAGGAGATTATACCTTTGACACCGAACTTCACTAGAGAGATGTTGATTGGTAAGCTAACTACTTTTGAGGCCGCAAAACTGGGAGATACTTTACCTAAAGTAGAGTCAACATTCAAGGCGACTGTCCATAGAAACAAAAAGACTTTATCTGGAATTGCGAACACCAGCAATGGTGACTTGAGAAAAGAACTTGGAGACTATGCTAATGAATGGGAACAGATACAAGAGGAAGAAAGAAAGCTAGATGAAGTGGTAGCCTTGATCGCTAGAAGAGAAAAGAGAGATAAGGGTAAATTTGAAGGCAAATTACCTTTGAAATGTTTTTCATGTAACAAAAATGGTCATTTTGCATCTCGATGTCCTACAAGGGTTCCAAAGCATAAACCTAAGTTTTACAAATCTAAGTATTCAAAAGACAAGGAATGTTATTATGCTAGTGAAGGCGTATCTGATGATGATGATGGT
>MU226505.1:562312-575432 GCA_018584345.1 Thuja plicata | reverse complement strand
ATATATATATATATATATATAATATAAATATGTTAATTTTTTTTTATCAATAATATAAATATGTTTTTAATGCATATATGATTGTTCAAAATATACACTGCTTTGAATATAAGTATACAATTAATTCCTTATTTATTTCTTTATACGAAAGAATATATTAGTTAATAATAATTAATATTATTAAATAATTATATGAATCCTACTAGTAATTCCATCAAGCAAATATGATAAGGGATGATATAATTCAGCGAAGGAGAATCAAATATTTTGATATAACCTATTATTTCAAAAAGTAATATAATATACATGACTCTTTAGAAATCCTTATTAAAGGACAAATGAGGTAAGCTATGATATAAATCACAAATATGAAATGGTCGTTGGGAGATGAGATGAGCCTTGAGGACTAAGGGAAGTCGATAAGCTTAAGACGAACTATTAAAAGAAAACATTAGAATTAAGGTAAAGTCAACGATAAGCTTTAGCTGATGGAGACTCACGGGAATACATGGTGAAGACAAGGATCTCATAAATTTCATCTTCTTGAATACAACATCTCATGACATTGTAAGATCCCGTATAGAATAAATACCCTAAGATCCATGAGTAAGGGAGGCTCTTCTATGCAAGATGTTTTTTTCTCTCTAGGAGAGGTGTGGAGGTTTTTTTCCTGTCACCAAATAGTTAGCACTATATGCATACCAAGGAGATTGGGTATTGATGGAAAATATGTGCTCATTAGGAATAGGTTCATCTATCATAGGTTCCTCTCCTCCATGAGTTAATCTTGAAAGAAAATATGCCATGCTACATTAGCTCTGCCTGGTTTATCTACTATAGTGATATCAAAATCTTGAAGCAACAACAACCATCTAACCAATCTACCACTTACAATAAGTTTATTCATGAGATACTTGATTGTTGCATGATCTGTATGGATGAATACTTGATACTTGTTAATGATTGTAGCTTCGATCAGATGATTCCAATCGATGAGATCAAATGTTGAATGGCCTATAAACATTTGATATCTATTCTTCTCTATTATTATCATGAAGCATTATCAATATAATGATAATTATTGAGATGACATATATATATATATATATATATATATGTGTTTTTTTTTTATCGAGAATGTAAATATGTTTTTAATGCATATATGATTGTTCAAAATATACACTGCTTTAAATATAAGTATACAATTAATTCCTTATTTATTTCTTTATACGAACGAATATATTAGTTAATAATAGTTAATATTATTAAATAATTATATCAATCCTACTAGTAATTCCATCAAGCAAATATGATAAGGGATGATATAATTCAGCGAAGGAGAATCAAATATTTTGATATAACCTATTATTTCAAAAAGTAATATAATATACATGACTCTTTAGAAATCCTTATTAAAGGACAAATGAGGTAAGCTATGATATAAATCACAAATATGAAATGGTCGTTGGGAAATAAAATGAGCCTTGAGGACTAAGGGGAGTCGATAAGCTTAAGACGAACTATTAAAAGAAAACATTAGAATTAAGGTAAAGTCAACGATAAGCTTTAGCCGATGGAGACTCACAGGAGTACATGGTCATGGATTACAACAGAGGCTATTGCTGCATATCACTGGCAGGGCAGAACGTAGTCCACCATTGGCATAACACTGGTAAATAACCAGGGATGATACGTGGCTACAAATCTCTATATTCTGGAAGACCACAATGAGAAAGATTTCGAAGAATCATTGAATAGCATACTCTCCCAAATAACTTCGCTGGAGTACAAGGTAGTGTGTTTTATATCACGAAACTTTGCTGGTTTCTTCAAGGGAGTCGCTGGTTAAAAACACACCCCTGGAAGAAATAAGGGGGGAATCCCCAATCATTGTCGCTACTCAATATATGAGAGGTACTAATTAACAGAGATAAAAAACGTATTATACTGCTGATAAATAACGTGACAGAAGATAGGTACATTAGAATTAACATTAAATAATATTATACTCGAATCCTATTAGAGAAGGATTTCTTATTTGGCATGCTAGTTATATTTATCCTAATAATAATGAAAACATATAATATTGATGAAATAATAATTACATATATATTCGTAATACATGAGCTATTAATACACATGTAGCCTATTTCTTAATCTCTTGCTATAGCCCCTTAGAGGAAATTGTTGGTGTTGTGTAGGGAGAGGCAGAGGAAAACCACACAAGGTAGGTGAATCCCAAGACGAGATAGGGACAGGGTCATAAAGCCTTGAGGGAACCTATTCGTAAATTGGTGTCAAGCGCCCTACGACAAGTAAATCCACATCCTTTGTAAGGTTGAGTTAAGGAGAGAAGGAATTAAGGCTTAAATATGTTAACTACCAATTATATTGTGAATTATTCATTGAGTTCTTAAGTTGAATCGATTTGGTTGCATAATAATGTGTTGAAAATTGGAAATCGACAACCTCCTAGTTGGGGACATTACATGGAAGTCGTAAGGCATCGATGATCATTATCAACATGTATATGAATGATAAGATTTATGAGTTAGTCGAATCCTTGAATATAATAAACCAAGGGATAAACTCCTCTACTGATTTGCAAGATTAAACCTTACCTTGAAAAATGTTTTATGTGAATCTGCATATCATTGATATCATCCATAGTTGTATTTTGATAAGTTGCATTCATCTATGAAACAATCTACAATTGTTCACATCTTTAATGTGTTCAAAACATCTTGACCTTTCATGACCTTGTACACCCTAAAAGAATGCCACAATATATACAGTGGCACTCAGTTAATATCTATCTACATATCCAATATATATCAGTTATAATTTGAATATAGGTATGAACGTGCATGTCTGTATGAATTTGCATGCCAATATGAGTTTGCATATTGTTAATGATTCCGTATTCCTATTGTAAGTTAGAATATCGGTTAAGAATTTGTACATCAGATATGAATTGCTTATCAGTTCTGAATCCACATTGGTGACTTTGACTTTTCATTATTGTTGTATGTTGGTCAACAACACCCTAACCTTCTATCATTGAACTTACTCTATACTTGCACTAGAGTTGCCTTATAAAGTGTTCACGTGTTTACTTAATCTGATATGATACACGTGACATTTGCATAGTATTGAAAATATCACTAATGCTGAACATCTCTTGATTGGGCTGATTTGGATCATCGAATTATAACTGCATGTCATCAGCTGATACGTTGACTCATCTTTCTAGAATGTAATCGTTCAAACCTTATTAGTTAGGTCATAAAGCGAGATATAAAAATGTAACATGACTTTGGAAATGGATTCCTATTCTATCCTAGGAAGGAAAAATAGAAAATAATTCTTTTTCAATCATACTTAAATAATATAACAACAAAACTGTTGGGAAGGGACTCCCTATAAACTGGTCGTTAACCATGTAAAGCAGAAAGGTTCTGCTCATGCCAATATGTACCAATCTTAGGTCAATGGACCAATAATGCCAGAGTAGACGACAAATCCTAGATGGGTTGTAGAGACCTCAATGATTCTAAAAGGACTCAATATACGAGTTTGGTGGTGACAATGAATGCACAAAGTACTATGTTTGCACCTATAAAACCTTGGATAAGGTGGTACTATGCTTCAGGTAGTAATCGTCAGTCACTAGAACCAGTAGGTTAATGTCTATTTAAGAAGATCATTTTGATAGGCGAAGACGTGAATAGGTTGATTGGCTATGACAGTTGTGGGTTCTGCAACAAGTCTCAGATGACATGAAAATTGATTCCTGTGTCAACATTCTCCCGGGAAAGGGCCGGGCCACTTCCACTATCAAGTTTTGCAGGAGACCGTTTAGGTTGAGATCATAAGATTAATGGTGGGTGGTAGAAACCCTTGATGATACTCTTTTCCTCCTAAAGAGATCAAGAGCCCAAAGTAAAGACAATCAAGATTGAACCATCGAGCTTATTAGGTTTTATGGTTTATGCTTGGACAATTTTTTCAGTTAATGATTTCCCTTTATTTTGTAATTAAGACATGGAAAACTGTTAATATCCTTTCTATGTGAAATCAGTTATTGAATTCTTTCTTTTGGCATTAGAGAAATGAAAATTGTTAGTTAAACTGTCTCTCTTGTGAAGGCGGTTATTCTAGTGGTATTATATCTTTCTTTCAAATAGATAATGAACCTTATAGCTATTCATGTTCATATGAAAAGGGAAGCAACTATTTTGTTATTAAGGTCTAAAAGTAAATGTTTATTTCTCATGAATTGTTCAATATTTGATATTATTATTTGGTAGTTAGATTTTACATGTTACATATGGTATTAGAGCGATTGAGTTCAATGCTGGACCTTGGAGCTCACCACCCTACAACCTAGAAAGCTGGAACCAAGTTGTCGATGTTCCACAGGATGTGGAACCAATGAGATTCATGGATAAAGGTCTATGACCCAAGAGTCATTCATTATGGATGACCAAAAATCATGCAATAGTAAATCTTGTCGATTATTCACATTAGATGAATAGCTGTTAATAGAAACTACACATTGATTTCAGAATGAGTGGCGTAAGAAAACCTTATACTTAGAGAATGAAATTGGATTAACTTCCAAGCCTAAATCACATTTGAGAAAAATTGAGAGGAATGAAATGAAATTGAGGTCAAGAAGATCATTAGTTCCATCATGAAACATTATCTCTGAATTACTGGGGCAAGAAGAATCCAACTCTGATATTGATAGTGAATCTCAGGAAGAGATCAATTATTGGTTTGAGTAATTTAGTAGCTCGGTGAACATAAACCCAATTTAATGTAAACAAGAAACCCTAGAGACAATCCAACGTAGCTTCTAAACCCTGGTAAGGCTGTTTTAAGGTTAGAATAATACCTACAACGAAGACAAGATCATAATGTTCATAATGAGCATCAATGAGAGTGCTCAGATACTCTTGCTCAAATTAAATTGAGAAATCGAGTGATTGGTAAAGAAACTACTTGAACGGAAAGAACTTATTTTAAATAGGGACTGGGCGTCAGGAGATGCTGCAGGTTTCCATGGAAGCCTCTTAGGGAATGTTAAACCATGAGGAAAACTTACTAATTGTCAAGAGTGGCAGCCACCTGGTAGGAGAATAATAAGGCCGAATTAGGCCCAAAATCAACTAAGATTACTGGGAAATACTTGGTCGATCGATTCAGAGAGAAATTTTTTAGTGACTAGCATATGTGCTACGTCAAGTGGAAAGATGACACTTTTAGGAACAAGAGTCGGAGTTGGACAAAAGGGTGTACCTCTCTCAATCTTCATGAAGAGGGCAAAATTTGACTCAAATAGGAAAATGATAAGAATATATAATCAAGAGATTGAACGAGAATTCAGGGTAGAGGAACAACAAGAAAGGGTGACAAAATCTGTAGTGAGGATGGAAGAATCAGTGAACCAAAAGGTCACTACCTCAACAATATTATGTTTTTGAGTTATCCTCCCACCTTGAGAAAGGAATAGAGAAGGGCAATTAAGGAATGAAAAGTCCTTGTCTAGAATTGAAGACTAATGCGAGAAGTCGCTAATATTAAGCCCTTGTATTTGAAAAGAAATGAAGGGTGATGCTGCCAGACTTATGGCAAGTTATTTAGTATGTTAGAAAGGAAAGCTAAATACAACCACCCTATCAGGTTGTTGCAACCATACACCATTCCAGAATGGAAGTGATAGATCATCGGTATGGATTTTATCCAAGGGCTAACCATGTCGAGAAATAGACTCAATGCCATTTTAGTAGTGGTAGACTGATCGAACAAGGTAGCTCAATTTATACCAAAAACCTAACCAATGGAGCTCCCATTATAGCCATAAAATTTGTTCAGGAAATTTTATGATTGCATGAAATCTCTGCGAAAATAATTTTCAAGCATAAAAGTCAGAGTTGCATCCAGGTTGGACAAACATTGTTTGCAGCTTGGGAACTCAATTGAACATAAGTTTAGTGTATACAACATGGATCAACCATATAAAGGGGAAGACTACTTGCCATTAGTAGAGATTACTTATAATAAAACTCTTATCAATCAGCCATTAAGATGGCACCTTTCGAAGCACCATACAAAAGGTGCAAGACACCCACCAATTGGGATGAGCTAGAGGATAGAGTAATCCTCGAACTTAAGATGCTCTTAGAGATGGAAGAACAACTATAGTTGATGAGAGGATGATTAGCTGAAGCTAATAATAGATAGGAAAGCTATGCAGATGCTAAACGCATACCCAGACAAATTGAAGTTTGGGAGAAGGTTCTTCGAAGGGTTAAACCCAAGAAAGGTTCCCTAAAGTTTCAGAATCTTTTTTCCAAATTGGAACCCACATATGTTGGACCATTTGAGCTCCTAGAAGTTATCAACGCTGTAGCCTACATAATTGCTCTACCACCAACTCTCGTCTGGTTGCACAATGTCTTTAATTATTCTTATTTAAAGAAAACCATAGCAAATTTTGAGCATAAAATTAATTGGAACTCCTTGCAAGTGTAGGATCCAGGGGTGGTAATGATCGGGCCACTCAAGGTACTTGAGGTACGTAAGCTACGCTTACATAATTGCGAGGTTACTCAATGCCAGGTCCAATGGGACTAGTATGGAGAGGACAGTGCTACTTGGGAGGATTATGATGAGATCCTTCATAAATTTCTGCATTTGTTTTAAATTTTTTGAAAATGTGTTAAGAAACTCTATGGTAATATTTTGGAACATTGATAAATGTCAATCATCGGGGACGATGATTCACAAGGGGGGGGATATGTTACATCCTTTCCTCAGGAGCCTTTTCAACAATTGTAATAATTATTTAATGTGAAGTATGAATTTAGTTTTTTTTGAAAAGCAGTAAAATTTATTAATTCCAGAATAAGCAATACATATCAAAGGGCTAGCAAGCCCAGAAGAGAGAAAAAAGAAAAAACCCCAATCAGAGAGTAGCCCCTAAAAGGCCCGCGAAGTATGAAGTTAGTTAAGTGGATTTTATCTACTTGATTGAGGAATTATGATTAATATGATCATGTTTTCATTTATGTGGAATATTTAGTCAATAATATTCAAATGGATAATGTTTTACAATCGTATAAATGATTTATTGTTTATAATATTATGAAGATGAAGATGACTAATCCTTCTTTGTCAGTGGATGCATGAGTAGATCAATTCCGCAAATGGGGAAAGAGTATCATAAGAGAGGATGCAGACGCGAGGTGCAAGTGAGAAATGTCATCCGAGAAGGAACCCATAGCTATGTTTGTTGTCCTCAATTTTGCATTCACAAAATTGAACAATCCTTTGCAATTTTCAAGTGATTGGTAGGATTTTTCTCTAAGGAGGTCGATGCTTACGGAAGAGGTTAGGCGAAGGAATCAGTCATCCTTTGATTCACTTTTGTTTTCGTTTCTTGCAAGCATTCAGTCTTTTGGTTTTTCTTGCTTTTTCATTCTCGTTTTGGTTTTTGTTTTTGTTGTAGTTTTGTAGCCTTCGTAATCCCGCTCGTTTTGAGCTCTCTTAGGCTTCGTTTGGGTTAGTCAAACTCAAGTTATAGGTTTTTTTTAAGATCCTGTCAGTGGGGTTTTTTTGGCAGATTGCATGTCATTGAAAAATCATTGAAAAGATGTACTTTTTCTTTTCAATTGCATAGACTGAAAGTTCATTTTATATGTAAAGTGCTTTTTAAACTCCATTTTAAAATTTCACATTATTCTGTGAAGTTTTGCTTAGTAATTTTAATTTTTAATGACAGTGGGTTTTTCGATCATATCTGCATATCAAGTCATTAAAATTTAAGTTACATATAGAGATTATGTTCTTTCCTCGTTAGGAAAACTTTTTAATGGTATCTGCATGTTTAAATCAAATGTGCATATGTTATTAAGAGTTTTGCTTTTTAAAAGTATGTACAGATAAAAATCCATCAAGGAGAGGAACAGTCAAAGGGAGACAAAACATCAGAGAAAGATTCAAAGAAACATCCATCTAAGAGAGAGAATTGGAGAAAATTTAACACTTCATATCTATCCAGAAAAGGGAGAAGGGATTCTACAAAAAAGGGAGAGACAAAATCAGAAGTTGCTACATCTATCTAGTGAAGGGGACAAAGGAAGAAAGTACTCTACAAGACAAGATAAAAGGGTGGAGTTTGTAAATAAAATCGCATTCTTTTTAAGTTATTCGACTTAAAAGAATAAGTGGGGATTTTGTTTTAAAAAGCATATAAAACTCATTACAAACTTATAATTTCATCTTTTTGGTGGCGATTTTCGTTGATCTTGCATATGTCATTTGCTTCTAAAAACGCGTTTTGTCTTTCAAAGTCATGGGGCGTCATTTTTTTAACCTTATTACATGTCATTTGATATGATATAACATATGTTATAAGTCTCCAAAAGCCTGTGACTGTTCATTGTGTCATTGGACGAGGTTTTTAAAAAATGACTACATATCATTTTGTATGTTTAAATCATATATACGAAATGTTTCTGAAATCTGTGGTCAACTTTAACCATAAGATGCCATTTTTGAAGTTGAATGCATATTGTTTACAAAACGCGTGGTCAGTTTTAAGTGACTAGGCTTTGATTTTGATGAATGTGCATATGTGTTTGAGGATAAAACAAATGCTTTTCTCTTCCTAAATCCCGTGGCTTATGCTTAAGGAGGAGGGCGTTGAATTTCAAGTGGATAGCATATGCTATCACTTATTAAAAACACGTTTTTACTTACTCCTTTGCATATCGTATTTACCTATGAAACCGATATGTTAAATCTTCAAGCAATCCCGTGATTCCTCTTTGCAAAGTAAAAAAGTTTGTCAATGACCTTTTAAAGCTCGTTTTTCCTCTTTAAGACTGAAGGGCGTCAATTTTTATTGAAAAGTCATATGTAATATGCTTTTTAAAACCCGTCATTCTTCTTTAAGAGACCACGATTTCCTCAGAAGTTTATGGCATCATTTTTTTTTGTTAGGATTGCATTTGTGTTTAAAAGCATTTAAGCATGCTATGTGCTCATTAAAACCCGTCATCAAAGAAGGTGGTTAATGGTGACTTGCATACCTTTCCTCATGCGTATTGTTTCATTGAAACCTGTTTTCTCATCCATAGAAGACAACGTTTTCTCCTTCAAGAAGCCATGACAGGATTTTTAATATGAATTGCATAAAAAACGTGTTTTTCGAATCATCAAGAAGCTGCGTGTTTCATAAAGAAGCCCGTTTGGGGCATAGGAAAGAGGCAAAAACGGTTTTTGCTTAAATCTTGGCTACAAATCCACCATAATCTCTGCAATTTTTCTTCCTATTCTTAGGGCAGACTTGAGGTAAGTTTTAAAAACGTTTTCCTTTTCATTCAATTTCGAAATGCTTTCTTTTGTAATTGCATTTAATGAGAAAAGAGATTGCTATGATTTAGGGCATGTTTTTGAAGATTTCTTCCTCTTATTTGCTGATTTTATGCAAATTTTGATTGCATTGTAGACATTTGTCATTTCCCTTCATGACTCATAAGGTTGCATTTATTTATGCATAAGGAATTTGTCAAAATAAGTGTCTATATATCTTCTCTTTTCTCCTCTTGGGCTGAATTCGAAGTTCTTTTAATCATTTCCAAAATTTTGTTTATCTTGCTTAAGTGAAGAGTTTTGTGGTTTTTCCCCTTTGCATTCAAAGAAAGATATATTTTCTTATCTCTTGCTTTGTTGCATTTTGTTTTTGTTTGTATATATGGTCTCATTCTTTTTCTCTCTCTCTCTCTCTCTCTCTCTTTCTAAGTTGCATATGAGAATGCAATTTATTCTCATATGCATTTGGGATTAAAAACCCCGTTCTTGATGATGAGCTTTTCCAAAATGTGTGAGAAGATGCAAAGTGCTGCCCCATGTGCAATATGTTCTGAAAAACCCACCTTTTTCATATTCCCATATGAAAAAGGTAAGACTTGCTGTCCCAATATGCATAATTGTGAAAAAGCCCACTTTTTGACTTCATATGCGATTACTCACAAAAAGTCCACCATGCACAATAGTGAAGATATTTTCCTTATTTTAGACTTGCTGTCCAAAATGCGGAAATACATCCAAAAACCCCACTTGTGCACATTTTTCCTCTTCATAAAGGGCTGCCCTCTTTTCTTAGCTCTATTTCTAGGATGGATTTGTCTACTCTTAATGATGAGGTGCTTGTTTTCTGGAATTTCCATGTTACAGTTGCAGTTGCGGCAACTCTTGTCATGTCAAAAGGAGGATCCACACCCCCAAAAGCCAATGGTAAGAAAAATGAAGTACCACTATGACAGATATCAGAACTCCATTTCCTCATCCCAGATTACATCATACGTAGAGGAGATTCGAGACACAGAAATTGGTCACCTTGACATTGAGGAGTTCCTGAAAAGAGTGGACACATCTACCAAAGATGAGATGATCAGTATTAGGGAAAGTTACATTCACCATGTTTCTACTTTCCCTACAGCGGCTCTAGAGCCTGAATTCATCATTGCACATGCCAAGCACTTTGATCCTGTCTCCAGAACAATCAAAGATCAGTATTGGAAAGTGGTGATCAGCTTGGATCTAGACACGATTGACCGAGTTTTCAGAGTTCCTTCAACTCTGGTTGTAATGGACATGACGGTGGAGAAGGCTCTCAATAGCTGGGAAAATGGAAAATCAGCTTGCATGAGGTACATCAATGAGTACTGGTTGATCACCAAGAGGCCCAGTTTAGTGAGATGATCTAAGGGAATGCATATGTCAGACGATCTCATAACCCTGTTGAGCAGAGTCAGAGGACTTAAAGAATCAAATCTTTTTGAGCCTTGGATGTACAAGTACTTCTCTTTGATTTTGAAGTCAAGGCAGAGGCTTTTTTAGGGTGAGCTCATAAGTGACTCTCTTTGTGAGCAGCTAGCACAAGTTACAACGACTGGTACTTTCTACATGAATTCGTACTTGGTTTATATTGTTGCTGCCCCAAGGTCTTTTTCAGGACTCTACCAAAGGAGAAAGGTCACAAGTACCTGTTTGGGTCTATTATGATCAACTGCCCCTGAGATAAAGTCGTATTCATTACAAAAGAGTGCAATATGCTTTCTTTGGGCATTATAGATGTCTGTTTGATAAAGAGCTTTCAAATAGGAGGGTTTTTGATGAGGCTTGGAATAAAGTCAGCGAGTATGGGTGTTTCTTCCTCCAATTCCCAAACTTCACCTACCTAAGGGTGGGATATTTCAGGGAAGAGCCATATACCTTACTCAGGTATCCGACAGACAAGATCATCCTAATGGAGTTGGCTCGGCAGCTCATGGCTGTACAGGCATATCAATCTAGCTTGCATAGACCGGGAGTTGGCATCTCTTCGCGAAATCCCTTGAAGATTGGTGGATACTCACTTGATACGGTACCAAAGGCCAAGTGTATGGAGTTTGAACTCTAGGAGATTAATCTGAAGAAATTTATGGCCGGAAGTTCTTTCAATTGGAGGGGCATGAATGATAAAATTAGAAGGCAATTCATTCATATTCATCGCCTTGAAGATATCTGGATTGACCTTCGCACTGGGGTTGACATTGCAAAAATGGAATACCGTCGTCTTACTATGAAGCAAATTGTGGACTTCAACCTTGCACAGATTCCTGATGGGTTTAAGATGATGATGATATTCTGGATCCAGAATATAGGAAGCATTGTATTAAGAACTTGCCTATTCTACCTCCATGCTGGTCAGTAAACGAAAGTATGTCCATTTGGGACAGATTTCAGAGCATCTTAGCCAGTACGAACATTTGGCTGAAAAGGAGGGGTATGAGAAGTATCAAAGTCAAGCCGGGGAATGATTTTGATCTTGCTGGTCCGATAGGTTTGAAATCAGAGATCCGAGCTAAAGGGAAAGGAGAGACCTCAGCATCAGAAATCAGAACTATTCAGAAGCTAGCTATCAAGGGAGGAAAGCTCATGGTTAAGGCTCCTACACCCAGTGCGACATTCAAAGCAAAGGGGCCTGAAATGATCTGAATCTCGGATAGTGAAGAAGAGTTGCAGGATTCATTTACTCCCGAGCTATCACGAGTACAGAAGGCGGATGCAATCCAAGCCATGCTGAATCAACACTAGAGATGGAAGAACCTCCTATGTCACCACTTGACACTGATGTTGATTCCTTTACAATGCATTTGCCGCCTATACACTCTGATGGAGCCCAAATTTTGGGTCTCCATTTATGCAAAATTACTACAAATAAATGCCAAGCACCTGAAGATATTCTTGTATGCCCCTGCATTCTCATAATAAACGGATATGATATTTTTTTTCCTAGAGATGATAAAAGTCAAAAGTTCAGGAGATTGTGAAATTGAAAGCATTATAAAAGTAGTGAAAATAAACCGCTGATTGGAGAAGAATATATGGACAGTTATAAGAAGTGGAAATAATTAATTTTCATACACAGCGATGAGTGCACTATCTGAAGACCTGTGATTGCAGACAAGACATGGATTGATGCACTAAGTTTGTACAAAAAACAAAGGAATTCATCACACAACAATTACGATGGAGAAACTAGATGAAAAGATATGTTTGCTTTGCTATGGCATAGGAGGGAGACAGAGAGTAATCCCGATGTCATGCTTGTATTTGTGTTTCTACGAGCTTTGGAAATAATCTCTCATAGACCCGCACCTACTTGCCTTCGTGTTGGTGTTTTTATAGCACGTAGCATCCATTGAATGAAATATGGTGGTATAAAAAAGCTATAAATCCAGATTCTTCATCCTTGCTAAACACCGTAAATCTTATTGATAGTTTGTGACAGGATCTTTGTCTCCTGAGTTTGGACGGGAATGTCTTTTGAAGTTGAGAAACTCTGAGAAATTGGGCGGCATTTTCACCAGGGAAGCCGCAAGAGTGGAGAAATATACTGAAAATGATGCCCAGCCTGGCTTCCTATCTCAACAATAATCATATTTAGATTCATCGCCATAGCCACAGGTCAAAGGGAAAAGGAATTATGATGAAGGAACACGCAGCACTACCGTATGGAATATTATTCAAAGCAACATCCACGTTGCACAGAATGGAATGC
>MU226505.1:517982-533402 GCA_018584345.1 Thuja plicata | reverse complement strand
TGTTAGGGAAAACCCATTCAATATTAAAGATCTGAAGAAAAAAACCCCAAATTTTCCTGGCATAGGAACAATGAATGAAGATATGCTCAACACTCTCTTCCTCCTGCTTGCACAAATAACATCTATTGCACAAATAACATCTATTCAAGTGGATTGTTAGATCTTGTGCATATTGATTTATGTGTTCCAACTAGAACTAGAAGTTATTATGGAGATATATATTTCATGTTATTCATTGATGACTATTCAAAGATGATGCAAGTTACTTTCTTAAAAAAAAAATCTAAATATTTTCAAAGCTATGGTTGAGAAAGAGATAGGTTTGAAGCTGAAATGTCTAAGATCCGACAGAGGGGTGAATTCACATTTGGTGAATTTAATGCATTTTGTGAAGAGCATGGGATAAAGAGACATATGTCTACACCGTGAACCCTAGAGCAGAATGGTATTGCAGATAGGAATAGAAATATTCTAGACATTGAAAGGACAATGATGATTGAACAAAATGTTCCACATGTTTATTGGAGAAAATTTGTGAGCACAACGATTTATACATTGAACTGAGTACAAATCAATCATAATACTAGTAAGACTCCTTATGAACTATGGTATGGTCATATTCCTATTATGAAATATTTCAGAATCTTTGAAAGCAAATGTTATATCAACAGAGATGAATATTTAGGGAAATTTTTATCCTAGATGTGATGAATATCTTTCTTGGTTATTCTACAAAGAGAAATGCATACAAATGTTACAATAACAAGTTGAGAAAGATAGTTGAGAGTGCTAATGTCAAAGTGGATGAAAGTCAAAGACAAGCTAGATCTTGTGGATATGATTCAAATGATCAAGAAGTCAATATTAATCATGGAATGCAATCAAAAACTCAGAATTAGAATTAGATTGTTCCGAGTAATCAAGATGAAGAAGAAGCAAAAATACAAGAATTTTGGAATTCATGCAAATTCTAAGACTCCAAGGTATGTGAGAATGAATCATTCAGAAAAACAGATAATAGGTGATAAGATTAAAGGTGTTCAAACTAGAAGAAGATTTGTACAAGATAGAGTTGAATATTGTTTGATTTCAAAGATTGCACCTAAAGATGTGAATGAAGTTTGCAAAGATGAACATTGAGTGAAAACTATGGAAGAATAATTAGATCATATTAAGAAGAAAAGGACATGGATTCTAGTTCCCAGACATAAGGACAAGAATGTGATAGGTACTAAATGAGTTTTCAGAAATAAACTGAAGGATGACGGTGAATTGATCAGGAATAAGGAAAGACTTGGTTGCAAAGGTTATTCACAGATGGAAGGTATTGATTTTGAGGGGACTCGTGCTCCTATTCCTAGAATTGAAGTTGTTAGATTATTTCTTGTTTATGCTACTTACAAAGACTTCAAGGTATATCAGATGGATGTCAAGTTTACATTTTTGATTGCTGAGTTGGAAGAAGCTTATGTAGAGAAACCATATGGATTTACATTGACTAATCAGAGTGATATGGTTTGCCAGTTGAAGAAAGGTTTGTATGAAGTAAAGCAAGCTCCTAGAGCCTAGTATGCGAGATTGGATAAATATGTACCGAATCTTGGTTTTAACAAAGGTACTATAGATAGTAACTTATACTTCAAGATTGATCATGTTGTTGATGATATCATTTTTGGTGGGAATGATAAGTTGAGTAATGAGTTTGCTAATGAAATGAAAAAATAATTTGAGATGTCTATTATTGGAGATGCAATTCTTTCTTGGTCTGCAAATTATTCAATTAGAAAAAAGAATTTTTATATCTCAGTCCAAGTATGTGAAAGAAATGTTGAAGAAGTTTGGTATGAAAGATTCTAAACTAGTCAGTATTCCTATGGTGAGCGGATGCATGTTGACAAAGGATAATGATGATCCTAAATAAAATAAGACAAGATACAAATCAATTATTGGAAAATTGTTATATTTGACTCATACTAGATCTGGTATCATGAATGTTGTCTGCATTTTTCTAGATTTCAAGTAGATTGTAAAAAATATCATGTTGTGGTTGTTAAAGTAATATTCAGATATTTGATAGGGACAATTGATTATAGTTTATGGTATACTAATGATGATGAATTTATATTGAGTTCTTTTGCTGATGTTGATTGGGAAGGTAATGTGGATGATAGAAAAAGTACAAGTGGTGGCACATTTTTGTTGGGGAAGAGATTGGTTTCATGTTCAAGCAAAAATAAAAAGTATACTTCACAATCTAATGCAGAGACATAATATGTTTTAACTGCTATCAATTGTACATAGTTGATATGGATGAAACAAATGTTGAAGGATATTAGAATTGAGTGTGATGAGCCTATTACTATCTATTGTGATAATTCAAGTGTAATTAATATATTGAAGGATCTATTATTATATTCAAAGATAAAACATGTATCTATCAAGTATCACTTTTTGAGAGAGAAGGTTAATGAGAAGGAGTTCAGATTGGAGTATGTGCCTACTAAGGAATATATTACAGATATCTTCGCGAAGCAATTGCCTAAGGATATTTTCAAGTACCTTATAGGTAAGTTAGGGGTGACTGCCCCTCCTGATTAGAACTAAGGTGCATTGGTTTAGATCATTCTAGTGCATTTATAGAGATATCTTCTATTTGGATTGGTGTTTGGTGGATACTATTAAGGGGGAGTAGTCAGCTTGGTGAGATGTTTGATCATATTTGTAATTTTTTGGGCTTTTATGGTTAAGTGCATATATTTGCCTTTGTCATTGATGTCAAAGGGGGAGAGATAGTCATGTGAAAAACAAAGAAGGAGAAAGTAAACAAAGGGGAAAAGAGTTTCAGTATTGGGGAGATTCAACTAAGGGAGAGAGATTCAGTGTGAGAGACATTATAAAGAGACATTGAAAGATATGTTTGGATATTGTTGGTAGTACTATTGATTTGATTTCTTTGTGCATTGATTGTTTTTCACATTATATATTGCCATCAATGCCAAAGGGGGAGATTGTTGGAATATTATGCATATGTGTTGACACTGATGTTTTTCATAGGTATCAACGTATTTATACTATTTGAGACAATGTTCCTGTGATGTTTAGTGAGATGTTTGGTTCGGTATATACAGTGTGTTGAAGATCATAATTTGTGGATGATATGGTTATTTTTTCACATCATATGTTGTCATCAATGCCAAAGGTGGAGATTGTTGGACTATTATGCATATATGTACTGACATTTATGTTTTGTCATTGATGTCAAAATATTTCAAATAAATTATTTGACATAGTGTTCCTGTGATGTTTAGTGAGATGTTTAGTTTGGTATAAACATTGTGTTGAAGATCAAAATCCATGGATGGTATAGTTTTGTTGATGGATATTTGTAGTTGATTCATGTCAACTAATAGAGGTTCACATGGTGATTTCAGTGAGTTATTGGTTTTTTTTGTTTAGACTGGTATTTTTGGATGTTCAGTGGTGATAATGTGACAATATTTGGTTCAATATGGTTCGATATTGCAATATTTTCATATGTCAATTTGTTCGGGACATTGATGTGTGTCTTCACCTCTATTGGTTTGTGATTTGGAGGCCTGCAAATAATTTTTCTTGATTGACAATCATTACTGTTGTGTTCTTGAGGTTCAGTCCAGAGAAGTTGAATATTTAAGAGATTTGATTTGATATGGATTTTCTTGAGATTATTCATGATTCTTGTGGATGTTTCTAGATCATGCTCCTATTGTGTTACTGGTTCACATTGATTGGTGCGATCACATTTGGTGGTTTTTTGTTGGTAGGATCATGTTCTTCGTGTTCTTGGTCATGTTGTGAATATTCAAGGCGTGATTATTAGATGCTTAGCGTATTCGAGGATAGAGGTAATGGTCTGAGCTATGTCTTAGCTGACATGGATTTGTTTGTATTAAATATTCTATTGCATATGATTGTAATTTTTAATAGTTAGGTCCTTGGTCGACCTTTTGAAAATTAGTTGATGAGATGTATAAATGTAATTGTATCCCATTGCGGATTGTGTGGTAGAGGTGCCAAAGTATGTAAGTGTGGATGTGAGTGGAAGCATGCAAGTGGTATGAGTGGAATTTACAATTGAGGCAGAGATCTGGTGTGGAAAAAAAGTTGTATGTATACTTCAATGGAGCTGATCTAGGCATGATGAAGATGCTATTATCCAGTTCATGATCTATGGATTGTTTCCCACTTTGGATTGTTTTCCATTTGATTCTTGAAAGGAAGTGAGCCTTCCCTTTTGTATTTGAGTAGTGAGCTCTAGGATGTGTTCCTAAATGTATGTGCATTCCCATTGTAATACCTTTAATAGGGTTTAATACTTTTAATAGAGTACATCATCTTGTGGGTTAAGCCCCACCGTGATTTTTCCCTTGATGAGGTTTTCCACACAAAACATCTTGGCGTTATGTGTTCTTGATGTGTTGTGGATCTATGCTTTACTATTCATTAATTAGATATGAAGTTTAAGGTTAAAAGTTTTTTAAAGTTGGAAGTGTTGGACACAACTGATTCACCCCCCGTTTGAGTTGTGTGCTGCCTTATTTCTATCAATTTTTATTAGAGCCTAGTTCCTCTTTGGGAAGATTAATCACTTGAGGAGTTATGCAATGGAAACTTTTAAACAAGATAGTATGAGATTTGATGATACTAGATATTCTAGATAGAAAGGTCACATGGAAACATGCTTTAAACACATTGGTGAAGAATATTGGGAGATTACCGAATCAACATATATTCCTGTTGCAAATCTTTCTACTGCTACTCTTGATGAGAAGAAGAATACAACATCAGAGCTAAGGAAGCATTGTTGAGCGCCCTGTCTGATATAGAGTACACAAATGTTATGGAATTGAAGATTGCATATGAGATCTAGAAGAATTTGGAAACCTTACATGAAGGTGATACCTATTTGAAGCTAGCTAAGTTACAAAGCCTAAAAAGGAAGTATGAGACTTGAGGATGAGTGAAGATGAAAATTTTACTTCTTAGATGTAGAAGGGAATGAGATTGTATGTGACATCAGATGTGCCAGTGGATAGTTAGATGAATCAAATATTGTTGCTAAAATCTTGAGATCCTTGCCTCCTTCCTATAAACAAAAGGTTGTTGCTATTGAGGAGATAAGAACAATGAAAACTATGACGAGAGACATGTTGATTGGTAAGTTAGCTTTTTTTGAGATGAGTGAATTGGGTGATACCCTTCCTAAAGTTGATTCTGCATTCAAAGATAAAATTTATAAGGATAAGAAGACATATGCAAAAGAGTGGGTGGAAATTGAAGAAAAAGAGAGAAATCTTGAAGAACCTGAAGCCCTTATTGTGAACAGATTACCTAAAGGTACTAGTAAGTATGAAGGAAAGTTGCCCCTTAAAATTTTTTCTTACAAAAGCATTGGTCATTTTTCTTCAAGATGTCCAGATAGAGAAAGCTCTTCTAGAAGTACATCAAATATGCAAAATAGTGGGTGTAAATTGAAGAAGAAGAGAGAAAGATTAAGAAATTGAAGCCCTTATTGTGAAGAGATTATGGTGAAGGAGAATCCTAGAAGGTTCTCTCACATTCTTGGGTGTCAAAATATGTCTTAGGTTCTCTTAATTTAGTTTGGTTCCTTTGGACAATCTCTTTGTAATAGGATACATTGTAAGACCAGTTAACAAGTAGGCAACTGTTATAAGCCACTTGGTCAAACTTGTACAAAGGATCAAAATTAGACTGGGACGTGTCTTTTGTGTGGTCTAATGTCTTTTGGGTTCATTTGGAACCTATAAGTTGTCATAGGATGAATAAAAACTCACTGGGAGCAAAAGTTGTTAAAAGATACAAAATTGCAAAAATGTTGCAAAATGCAACTTTGCAAGAAATGTTGCTAATTGTTGTTTTCAACCTCGCAACTCCTCCAACAACCAAATAAGTTTGAAAATTAGTTGGGGGCATTGGTTGAAGCCTATATGTGCACGTTTGAATCAATTTCAAATGAGAGACTATGTATGAAGAATTTTTGGTGTTGAAGAAATAAGAATATTTTCTGGTTTCCTGAATTCTTATCTCTTTTCATGGTGTTTTTATTGACCTATCTTATTGGGAGGCATGAATATTTAGCATGGTTAGGAAGCAATGTGAAATAACTCTTTAAAAAACTTGGTTTTGGGTCTTGAGGAATCAACACAAAGGAGTTATAATCAAATCTTTGCCAAGCGCCCGTTTAGGTTGCAGAATAAGGATTGTGCACAAAGATGGCCCTAACTTAAAATATCACCAATGGATCTCAACAACCATTTGGGGATTCAAGTTAGGGAAATGTACCATAGGATTCCAAGGTTTGGAGACTGGAGAGGGTTGTAACCCATTTTAACATCAAATCCCTAGACCAAGCATGACCATGTGTTTGGTCCCAATTTTAAGAGATTGAGTGTGTAGAGGAACTTGGGGAGTGGATAACTCATTTTGAGGGTGGATTGTGTGTATTTGAGTATTCCTAGACCTGTCCCAATCATTGGCTTATCCCTGTTATTTGAGTGGTGAATATTTCCTTACTAAAGGGGTCTAATTAGGCCTATTAGGTCTTGCAAGCTTGTTTGAGGTTCAGAGGTCAAATAGAGGAGTTGGGTTCCGTGCCTTTGGATTTTGAAGTATCTTCCTAATGGGTACATGAAACTGTAATTTTTTTTCTTGATCCTTTGGAATTTATAACTCTTATCCTCAGAAAACCTCATTCATAGGGCTACTAGCCAAGACTAGCCTATAAGGCCTAAAAGCACCTTATGGGATATATGGGTCTTTGAGATCAATTAAGTTGGTCAAGATGAGATATATTGAGATGGTTTTAACCCTTTCCAATCCCTAGAAATAAGGGTTCATTCTTGCACGCCAAGTGAGTAGAAGGCTAAAGGAATCAATGGATTTTTAGCATGGAAGTGAAACACTAAGTTGAAGAGAGTTTTGGTAGTTGGTTTTCCATTTGAAAAGGAGTTGAAGAAACTTAAGCTGGAGTGGCTTTGGATGATCTATCTTATTGAGTTGGGTCCCTTGTACTAGGGTGAAGATTTGGTCGTTTCGAGGATAAATGTCAATTGGGTTGTGTTCACCTTTTTTCCCTAACACCTCTGCATCAGATTACCTAAAGGTACTGGTAACTATGAAGGAAAGTTGCCCCTTAAATATTTTTCTTGCAAAAGGATTGGTTAGTTTGCTTCAAGATGTCTAGATAGAGAAGCCTAAGCATAAACCTAGAAAATTCCAAGTTAGCTATCAGAAGAAATATTACTATGTTTCTCATGAAGGTGGTTCAAAAGATGATGAATGTGTATTTATTTCTATTAAGGAAGAAGATCTGATTCCTAATGAGACTAATAGTTGCATGAATTTGGAAAGAGCCCTAGTTGCACATGTTGAAGAGAAAGATGAATGTGTGATTGATAGTGGGTGTTCACATCATATGACTGGAGATAAGAGTAAATTTGTGAGCTTGGAAAGATACGATGGTAGTGTTGTTAGATTTTGTGATGACACTCCTTGTCTGATCCATGGTAAAGGATCCATTACTCTTGATGGTAAAAATAATACTAATGATTTTTTTATGTTGAATGACTAAAACATAATCTTTTGAGTGTTGGACTGTTAGTTGACAAAGGTTATGATATGAAATTCAAGAATGGTAAGTGTAGAATCTTGGGAAGTTCATGTATTGAGATTGCATCATGTACAAAGACCAAAGGTAATGTGATTCATTTGAATAGTGTTGATAAATATGTTTGATTTCTCAAATTGATGATAGTTGGTTATGGCATAAGAGGTTGTGTCATGTGAATTTTGATAATGTTGTCAAGATAAGTGCTACTAAAGAAGTGGGAGATATACCTAAGTTTTTGAATCCTGCTAATGATATGTGTAAAGAATGTCAGATGGGTAAGCTAACTAGATCTACTTTCAAAAGAAAGACCTATTCTTCAAATTAATTGTTAGATCTTGTGCATACTGATTTATGTGGTCCATATAGAACTAGAAGTTATTATTGAGATAGCTATTTCATATTATTCATTGATGACTATTCAAGGATGATGTGGGTTACTTTCTTTAAAGAAGAATCTAAAGCTTTTGAAAAGTTCAAGATTTTTAAAGCTATGGTTGAGACATAGAGGTTTGAAACTGAAATGTTTGAGATTTGACAGAGGTGGTGAATTCACATCCAGTGAATTTAATGGATTTTATGAAGAGCATGGGATAAAGATTCAAAAGTTTGTGTCGTGGAACCCACACCATAATGATATTGAAGAGAGAAGGACCAAAACTATTCTAGACAAGAGAAGGACAATGATGATTGAAGGAAATGTTCTGAATGTTTATTGGAGAGAAGCTTTGAGAACAATAGTTTATAAATTGAGCTAGGTAAAAATCAAGCATAGTACTAGTAAGACTCCTTATGAACCATGGTAAGGTCATATTCCTACTCTAAAATATTTTAGAATCTTTGGAAGACAATGTTATATCAAGGGAGATGAAGATTTAGGGAAATTTGATCCTAGATGTGATGAAGGTACATTTCTTGGTTATTTTGCAAAGAACAAGGCATACAAATGTTACAATAATAGGTTGAGAAAGATAGTTGAGAGTGCTGATGACAAAGTAGATGAAAGTAATCAAAGACAAGATAGATCTTGTGGATATTATTTAGATGACCAGGAAGTCAATATTAATCAAGGAATGCAATCACAAACTTTGAATCATAACCATATTATTTTTTGGAATCAAGATGGTTAAGTGATTGCAGATGAAGTAGAAACACAAGAATTTGTAATTCATGCAAATCGTAAGACTCCAAGGTATGGGAGATTGAATCATTCAGAAAATCAGATAATAGGTGATAACAATAAAGGTGTTCAAACTAGAACAAGACTTGTAGAAGATAGAGTTGAATATTCTTTAATTTCAAAGATTAAACCTAAAGATGTGAATGAATCTTGCAAAGATGAACATTGGGTGAAATTTATGGAAGAAGAATTAGATCAGATTGAGAAGAATACGACATGGATTCTAGTTCCCAGACCCAAGGACAAGAATGTGATAGGTACTAAATGGGGTTTCAGAAACAAACTGAACGAAGATGATTAAGTGATCATGAATAAGGAAAGACTTGTTTGCAAAGGTTATTCATAGATGGAAGGTATTAATTTTGAAAAGAGTTTTTCTCTTGTTGCTAGAACTGAAGCTTCTAGATTATTTATTTCTTATGCTACTTACAAAGATTTCAAGGTCTATCAGATGGATTTGAAGTCCGCATTTTTTATTAGTGAGTTGGAAGAAGTTTATGTTGAGAGACCAGATGGATTTACATTGACTGATCATAGCAATATGATTTGCCGATCGAAGAAAGAATTTTATGGATTGAAGAAAGCCCCTAGAGCTCAGTATCCAAGATTGTGCAAGTATCTACTAAAGATTTTTTTTAAAGGTACTACTGATAGTAACTTATACTTGAGGATTGATCATGCTATTGATGATATTATTTTTCATGGGAATGATAAGTTGAGTAGAGTTTTCCAATGAAATGGAAAAATAATTTGAGATGTCTATGATTGGAGAGATAAAATTATTTCTTGGTTTACAAATTATTCAATAAGAAAAATGAATTCTTATATCTCAGCCCAAGTATGTGAAAGAACTGTTGAAGAAGTTTGGTATGATAGATTCTAAACTAGTCAACACTCCTATGGTGATGAGATGCAAGTCGACAAAGGATGATGATTCTCCAAAAGAAAATTAGACAAGATATAGATCAATGATTGGTGGATTGTTATATTTGACTCAAACCAAACATGATATTATGAACGTTGTATGAATTGTTGTTAGATTTCAAGAAGATCCTAAAGAATCTCATATTGTGGCTGTTAATAGAATATTGAGATATTTGAAAGTGATAATTGAATATGGTTTATCACATCCTAAAGATGATGAATTTACATTGAGTGTTTTTACTAATGCTGATTGAGAAGGTAATATGGATGACATAAAGAGTACAAGTGGTGGTGCACTTTTATTGGGAAAGATATTGGTTTCATGATCAAGCAAAAAGAAAAATTGTACTTCACAATCTACTGCAGAGGTAGAATATGTTGTTTATGCTATCAATTGTACCGAGTTGATATGGATGAAGAAAATGTTGAAGGATATCAGAATGGAGTATGAAGAGCCTATTGCTATCTTTTGTGATAATGCAAGTAAAATTAATATATCCAAGAATCCAATGTTACATTCCAAGACAAAGCGTATATCTATCAAGTTTCACTTTTTGATGAGAAGGTTAATGAGAAGGAAGTCATAATGGAGTATGTGCCTACTAAGGGACATATTGCTAATATCTTCATGAATACATTGCCTAAGGATAATTTTGAATATCTCAGAGGTAAGTTAGGGGTGATTGTCCCTCCTGATCATAACTAAGGTGCATTCACAAAGCTATCTTTTATTTGGATTGGTGTTTGGTGGCTACTACTTTAGGGGAGTAGTCAGCTCAGTGAGATGTTTGATCAGATTTGTATAATTTTTTGGATTTTATTGTTAAGTGTATATATGTTCCTTTTCCAATGATGTCAAAGGGGGCGAGATAGTCATGTGAAAAATAAAGGAAGAGAAAGTAAATAAAGGTGATAAATTTTTAGTATAAGGGAGATTCAACTAAGGGAGATAGATTCAACATGAGAGATACTATAGAGAGACTCTGAAAGATATGTTTGGATATTGTTGGTAGTATTGTTGATTTTATTTCTTTGTGCATTTATTGATTTTCACATCACATATTTCCATCTATGCCAAAGGAAGAGATTGTTGGAATATTATGCATATATGACATTGATGTTTTTTCATTGATATTAACATATTTATACTATTTGAGACAATGTCCCTGTGATATTTAGTGAGATGTTTGGTATGGTTATCTTGATGGATGTCTATAGTTGACTCATATCAACTTATAAAGGTTTGCATGGTGATTTCAACGAGTTATTGGTTTTTGTGTTGAGATTGGTATTTTTGGATGTTCAGTGGTGACAGTGTGACAACATTTGGTTTGGTATGGTTTGACATTGAAATATTTTATATGTTGATCTATGTGGCATGTTTGGAACATTTATGTATGTCCTCAACTCAATTGGTTTGTGATTTGGAGACCTGCAAGAAATCTTTCTTGATTGACAATCATTACTGTTGTGTTCTTGAGGTTTGGTTTAGAGATGTTGATGATTTCATAGGCTTGAGTTGATGTGGATGTTCCTAAGGTTATTCATGATGCTTGTGGATGTTTCTATATCATGCTCCTATTGTGTTTCTGGTTTGCATTGATTGGTGTGATTGTATTTATTTGTTTTCTTTTGGCAAGATCATGTTCTTCATGTTCTTGGCTGACTTGGTGATGTAGCATGTTGCAATTTGAGGCGTGATTATTAGATTCTTAAAGTGTTTGAGGATGGAGTTTATGGTTTGAGATATGTCTTAGCTGACATGGATTTGTTGACATTAAACATTATATTTCATATGATTGTAATTTTTAATATTTAGGTCCTTGGTCGACCTTGTGAAAATTAGTTGATGAGATTTATAAATTTAATTGTATCCCTTTGTGGATCGTGTGCTAGAGGTGCCAAAGTATGTGATGTGGATGCGAGTGAAAGTGTGAAAGAGGTATGAGTAAGATATTAAGGTAGAGATCTAGTGTGGAAAATAAAGTTGTATTTGTACTTAAATGGAACTGATCCCGACATGATGAAGATTCTATTTTCCAATTCATGATCTGTGAATTCTTGTCAACTATGGATTGTAGTCCATGTGACTGTTGTAAGGCAGTGAGCCTTCCCTTTTGTATTTGATTAGTGAGCTCTAGGAAGTTTGCCTGAATGCATGTACATCCCCATTGTAATACCTTTAACAAGGTATAGTGCTTTTAACATAGTACATAATCTTGTGGGTTCATCCCCACCATAGTTTTTCCCTTGACTGGGTTTTCCACGTAAACAATCTTCATGTTATGTGCTCTTGATGTTTTGTGGATTTATGCTTTCCTGTTTCTTAATTAGATCTAAATTTTAAGGTTAAAAGTTTGTTAAAGTTGGAAGTATTGGACACTACTAATTCACCCCCGATCCCCCCTCTTTGACTTTTGTGTTATCTTATTTATATCAAGGACATTATTGTGGCACTATTATCATTGATGGACTCTATATTTATGTTTTACTTTGATATCTTTATATGATGACATGATTTAGATTTACATTATTATCTTTCAGCTATGCTTATATACATGATTATGAATATCTCTTATTCAGTTATAGATTTTGATTATGAACTAGACCTAATCATATGACTGATTATGTTATCAATTTCATCTAACCTTTATTTTGTATTTGATTCATAATGTCTTGTATACTTGATTCTTACTTATGTTCTTGTATCTATGATTTTCTTGTATGAATAGGGGAGAAGTCGTAGTCACTCACCTAGTGAGGTCTACACGATATCTTGACCCATGTCATTGTCTATACTATCTTCTGTATATGTATATGTACATGCATATTTGTTCTGTTACGCGGGCTTGCAGGTACTAGGCATCGACTTCACCTTGATCCACAGGTTTGAGTGTGCCCTCAAATCCTTGATGGTTGTTGTTGCAGAGAGAGTAGCAAGGCCCTTGCAAGTGTATCCTATTTGTCATTATCTTATTGGTTCCTACTTAGTTGGTCAGTTGTCAAGATGGAAAACCCAGACTCACCTCACCCGATTGGGCTTGGTTGTAATCCCTTTTATTGGTATTTTGATTTGTCATTTTATATATCTATATGTGACAATGTTTCTTGATGATTATGTTCTTTCTTGGTCAAGAGATTCTTAGGTTGTTTTGTGGCTTGTGTTGACTTCTTCTAGCTACTTGATGTATTTGTGACCTTTCTGACTTCCTGTATCTTGGAGTGATATTTCGTATGATCTATAGTTGTCATGATCTAGAGATATTTGTATGTTTTATTTAATTATGATAATGTGATAAAATGATCTCATATTGTATGAATTAATTTACCAATATTTTTTAATATAGTTTAGTGTAAATTGGTTTTGTATATGAGTTATTATACAGTGGTTAGACTACCTTAAAGAGTAAATATTTATTGATTGGTATTATTAGTTATTAATTATTAATAAATATTTAAAGAGAAATTAGGGTTATAAATTCAATAAAAAATATATAATAAGTAATATTAGGGAATCATAATATAACAAATGATTAATAAACCATTTGTTATGTATGGTTGGAGGTGGTTGTTTACCGTGCAACGCCTCCTGTAAGATACAAATTGGAAAAAAAATCCATTTCAACTATATGGGCATAGGGGAAGCACAACAAAATAGATTTGTAGATCATTTGCAGAGTGAGGAAACTATTTTGTAGATGTTAATAATTTATAGGAAGATCTGCTATCAACTCTTCTGAGAGAGTAGGATAGTTGTTTGCAGGAAATTGATTCCCAGGAGTCTTCTGAAGGATTGCAATTGCTGAAGTCTATTATGGAGGAGAGTGCTCACCTATTGGCTTGATTGGGATCTACTAGAGCCTCTTTTTTTATCATGGATTCTCTATAGGAATCCAAGTAGGATCTATTCTTGGAAAGAGATCCTCTATTTAGTTTTAAATATGTGTGTGTCTTGTATGTATTATTGATTTCTATATGGATAATGTTTGATAAATGAAATGTATTGAAAGTTTATAGTGATATTACATTAATTTATTTATGATTTAACCATTTTTAGGATTCATTAAACATCCATAGGAAGAGATTGTATGTGTTTTGAACCATTATGTAAAGTATTATTCCATGTTGGAACCTAGACCTGTATCTATTTTGGATTAAAATTATAGATTCACCTTATGTATAGGCTAGGTTTGGTTAGCATTCTGGAAGTGTTTCAAGGAAATATCAACTGGGTCTTCCTCAGATTCTGCTTCTAGGGCCCCAATTTGCCCAATTTTAGCCACAATATCAATCTAGACTTTCATTCTTGTTTTTTTTCTTAAAAATTTGATAGTCAAGTGCATAAATTTAGACCTATGAGTGCGTCTCTTTATACCTATGAGTTTGTTTCTTTATACCTATGAGTGTTTAGCTTTATACCTATGAGTGCATTTTTTTGTCTGCAAGTGTGTGGTTTTCCCAAAAGGTCAACTTTTAGGTCTTTTTGGTATTTTAGGATTTGAATGGATACTAGAGGCTGTTAGGGATTGTTTTCAAATTTATTTAACCTTTTATATAGTGAATGTGGTTAGGATGTCATGTTTCCAGTATATTTTGATGCCTTCTTATGCATTTTGGATCAATTTGAATACTGGATTAGGGTTTAGGGTATGTATTAAATGATGATGTGATGTTATAATGGTATGTTTTATGTTATGATATAATTTTTGATGCATTCATAATGTTGTTTATGGATAAAGAATCTAGGTACACTAGGTGAGTTGATCTTAATGGGGGTTGGGGCCCAAAGTGGACCTTAATAAATTTACTAGGAAAGGGGGGAAAAACACACTAAACAAGATTAATTCATGCCTCTCCCATGCTGCTAGTGTTCTCATAGACTAGGTATGGGAGTGGAAGAAGGTGTCTTTGTGTTGACACAATTGAACAACCTTGTCTTGATGGAAAGGTGTTTGGTACCCGCATATGCCTATTTGGTAGCCAAGGTCCAAAGAGATCGCTAGGATAACCCAAGGACTTGGGTGCAAAGGTTTAGAGTTGACCGCCAAGATAACCCAAGGGGTGAGATCTATGCGATGACACTCACATATCTTGTAGCCTAGAGTCTTTGCACCTTTTGTTTTCTCTTGCCTCTAGTAGTCCTATTTGACATGATGTTTATTTATTTTATATGCTTTGTTTCTATGAAGGGTATTACCATTTTAGGGATGTCCTAGTTGTTTCCTCTTATGTGGGCCTTGACACTAATATATTTGGTGCCAAATTTTGATGGCTAACCGTCGGAACTATGACAAAAAACCATTTCAAAATGTCATTGCTATTTTTGCATCATTAATTGCAACGAGCAAAGAAGCTATCGTCATTGCGATGGAAAAGGTCATCCATTCATTGACAAATGAGTATTCATTTTTGATGTGGATGTCGATGCAAGTACAATATCCACGTCTCCAAATGTCGTCGGGCATACCCAGCCCCTGTCGCCATTTTTGACGGGGATACTGCCGCGAGCACATCATTGCTGTCAATTAATGGTTTTTTAATCATTAATTAATCACCTATTTTCTTCTAAATTCACTTCTCAAATCATCTAATCCAATTCCCAAAATTAATTAAATAATTAATTTTATTTAATTAATTAAGCTTTAATTGA
>MU226505.1:493388-517932 GCA_018584345.1 Thuja plicata | reverse complement strand
ATTAAATTCTTCCAATTAAATTAATTTCAATTAAATTAATTTAATTTCATCAAATAAATCAATTCTTAATTAAAAAGAATTCAATTATCTCACATGTTGAAAACAATTATTAAATAAATGAATTAAAAAATATCGTCGGCCAAACCTAGCCCCCGTTTCCATTTTTGACAAAGATGTCGTCGCGAGTAGAGCATCTCTGTCATAAAATAATGTTGGGAAAACCTGCCCCTATCACAATTTTTGATGGGGATGCCGTCACAAGTACAACATCCCCGTTGGTGCATCCTAGAAGTCTGATGGAGGGGGTGTCAGAATTCTGACACTATATTGGACTAAATATATTAGGGATCAAGAGACCAAAACAATTGGTCCCTTTCTTTGGTCGATGTGATTGCCAAAATGTTTTACCTTTGATTAGCTCATCAAATGTGGGGGTCTTAAGGAATTTAAATGATACCTTTGATAATCATAAATGATTGCATCTGGTTTGGCTCAAATTTATTGCACACCCCTGGTTCATGCCTAGTGCACCTGGTTGTTTCCTGATAGATTATTTTAGAGGCTTTAATACCTATTGTTAGGTATTTTTCTTGCAGGCTCTTAATACAATATGAATGCTTAAACCTTATACTTTCAATTTCTAACTTATGCAAGACAAAGCCTAATTGATGAGGACTAATTCCTCCTTCTACTTTGAGATCCACAAACTCAGGCGTGTATGCCTTCAATAGATTACTGATTCTCAGTATCTATAATAGTGGATTAAGGTTTTCACTGATGGGCTAATTGTCTTTCATTGTATCAACTGATAAAACACCTTGCAGATGACTATAATTAACTTAATACAGAGCTTTACAAGCCAATTTATGATCATAACAATAACAAACATCAGTGAGATAAGGATTCTCATCCTTCTTCCTTTTGGAGTTATTTTAACTTAGGAGGGTTAACCTAGTGATTCACTCTTTAATAAATCAATAAACTGAATTGTATTCTCTAATACAATTACTTAAACATATATACTCTTTGTAACTGAAAATTTATTGATTGATTAATTTAATACCTTATGATGATTAATTGCTTTCCAAACCCTAAACCAGTGCCTAATTATTGGGAAAAGAGTCAATATCAAATATAAATCCACATTAAACTGACTAATGAAAACACAATGCAGTTTAGATAGAATGGCTTACAAACTACCTTTTCACTCCCACACCCTTGTATCAGATCTTTACACCAATGTTTAACTCTCTGGAATCACCTATAAGAATTACTCTCTCCTTGAAAGAAACTTACAAGTAATTGCACAAGCACCTTGTAACTGGTATATTTAAGACGCTTTACAAATTAAACATACAGAAGCTTAAACATAAATACAAAGAGACAAAAAATGATATAGAATAGAAACTGCAATTTATTTTATTAATATGTTACTGCTTCAATACATTCAAAAAGACTAAAAGCACAAAGCTTAGACAAAATTGAGAAGTCTCCCTTGCAGTTGTATATTTCACCATCCTTACAATTACATTCTATCTTTCTATTTATAGAGTCTTAGCCATCTTGGAATCCTTAAATACTAAGGATGCAACAAGCTTCAGGTGACTTAGCCCTAACCCTAAAAGATACTAGAAGACAAAATACAATAAGACCTTCAAGCGGTGGAAAGACAAAATAGGAAGACAATCAGATTTGATCTTCAAATCTATGATAACAGGCACCTTTGTCTATAGATATTCTGGATATCCTCAAATAGTTATTGCGAGATCTAGTGACCACCAATACATGCTAATTTACACTAGTCTTATTGATGACTAACCTCCCTGTTCTCATAGATCAGGTGCCAGGCGTCTCTTCATTCCTCATCCAATATATCTAAGTCAACAGTTGCAGGCTTCTTTTTTTTGGGCTTGGTGAGAACATCCCATGCTGCAACTTCTTCCTCTATAGGTCAATTAAAGCTTTTAATGCTTTGTAATTGTGCCTTTTCTCTTTCCCATATAGCATCTGTAATGCTCTTGACATCTGTAACAAACTTATTAAAGTTTGTTTCAGCTTTGAATGGCTCATCTAAGGTCTTATTAAACCTTTCCATATCCAATTCACCACTGTCAGATATGAATGCCTCTTTTATTAGGTAGTAATGTATCAAATTCACCTCTCCATAATTATACTACCTTAATCTCATAATTATCTCCCTTTATTCGAGGAATAAATTTATTGTATCCTGAGCCAAACATGTTGATCCTAGCCTCAATCTGATTTTCCTTGCCCTTGAAGAAAGACAAGGTAACCCCAATCTTCTCAATTTCCTCACCCACTTGTGTCACAATCTTAGGGAGATCTACCCTTAGTGGTTTTAGGGCTACTAACCTCTCAAACAAAGTTGTCCTAACTGATCAGGTTCCAAAATAAGGATTTAAAATTGAAACATAATTATTTACCTCTATTTGCAAGCCATGCAACTTGCTGTAAGCATTCTATACTAAATCAACCTTGTTTTTCCATACATTGATCCTATGTTGTAATATATTTTCCAAGGCTTCCAAAGCCTCTTTATTATGATATTTTCCCTTCTGCTTTGTCTCCTTTGAAATATCCCCTGCATCCTCATCTTGTACTAGGGCATCCACAAATTGTTTGGGTGAAGCAGGAATAGTCTCAGGGATTTCTTGTAATTTCAAATCTAGTTCTGCCACTAGATTTTCTAAGCATTGATCTTTATCAAGCATAGCTCTCTATCCTTCACTACAACACTTGCTTCATCAAACAATTTCTGATATCTCTTTGACATCTGTTTAGCTTTAGCTTCATTTAGATGGGAAAAATGAGTAAGGGCATGTGATATTTCCAAATCTGCACTGTTATGGATAGACCATATGATCTTATCCCCATCCATTTTTTTTTGTACATTAATAAGTGATGGATTCTCAGTCTTGGGAGCCAGATCCCACATGGATAAAGTTTGGGATTGTGCATTATATCCACATCACCTAATCATTTCTCTCACCTGTGTCTCTGAAGACAATTTTATATCAGGCTACCTTCTTATTTGATCTATGATAAAGGAAGAGGCCATATCCCATCCTTCCACCAGTAGAATCCCACTAGATTTAACCAATTGTCTGGCTTCTTCTGGTGTCATGGTTTCTATCTCATGGTTATATTCCTGCAGAGCCTGCAAGGATTCAGTTGGCACTGATTCACCTCCTGCTAATTGTAATTGTGACCCAACTTGTTGATCCTTTTCCTAGATCAAGAAGTCCTTGAATTCTGTGGTTTTGATGAAATTTTCATCACTCAAGAATTGCTCTTACTGAAGCTCTCTTTCACCCTGACATAGTAAAAGAGTTATTTCAACATCTTCTTCTACATATTCTCTTTTCTTCTTTCCTTACCTTATTAAATTCCTGAGCTGATGGTCATAAGCTCTGTTTCTAGTGATCAAACCACTCACTTTATATTTTTTCTTCTTCTGTGTCTTAACATCAGAAGGCTCCCCTATTTCCACTTTCTATTTCTTCTTGGGAGGTTCACCAGTCACCCCAGCCTCATTTTCTTGATTTAAATCCATTATTATATTCTCCTATATTTGAGATAGCTAATCCATTGGAGGAGGGCTATGCACTGAATAGCTGCTATCACTATACATTGAGGAAGAGTGCTTGTTAGGACCTCTTTCCTTAGCTTCTATCTTCTCCTCAAGCTAGTTACACAATGTGCCATAAGATTCTATCATCTTATAGAGTCTTTGCAAGTAAGAAACATCTGGGAAGTATCCTTCAAAAGGGATCCCTTTCTTCTTGAGTTTTTGTTCCAGAGCCATTTTCTCTTGGAACTTAATAACCCTTCTTACAAATTTATCATCTTCTAATATGTTCCTTATAAGGTCCCCCTCTACATAATTCTCATGTTCTTTGGTATTTGGAATAGTTAGTGTCAAGAGTTTCTTTGCACTGAATATGAAACCCTTTGTGTCAACATACCTATACAAGGCTACATTCATTCTGAAATGACCCAACCATCTTTTTACTGAGTCCAATGCCCTCTTTCCAATTGTGAAGCCATAAACTTTAAACCGTCAAGGTGTAAAAGTACCTTTTCTATGTGAAGCCAAATGCTCCTTATCAGTCAACATCAGTTGCCAGATGAACTTCATAACAAATATCCTTGGTGGCACATGATATGGTAGTATATGTGATGGCTGGGAGAAACCATAAACCCTTATCAAAGTAAAATATTTATTATAGTAGAAATCTCCCCAGTTGTGGTCTCCTATCCACTTGTCCACAAACTGACAAGGCCTGAGAAGCTGCAATACCTTGATTGGTAATATTTTCATGTTTACTCCTAAACAACTTAGAATTGGATATACCATCCAATTCTGAAAGGCACAAAATTAATTTTCCCTTGATGTATAATTCCAAACCCTTAACTAGAGTTGTATAGGGTTGGATTGGCCTTGGTAGAATCTCCTAGGTCTCAAATTTTGCAAATCCATGATATTGAAATTATAAAACAAAATCAAATGCATCAATAAATAATACTATAATAATTTAGGGATACGTTCCTTCTTCTAAATGTCTACAAGCCCTTGATGCATTTGGTCAATCACATACTGGATATAGTCATAATATATGCTAACACGTGAAATCTGAAGATCCAAAACAATCATCAGAATATCTAAAGATATCCTATCACTACCCCCATCAAATCCTAAAACTCTACATAGTCCATAGGAAATATATTTCATATAAAAGGCTAAATCTTTGTAGAAATAGGGTGTAGTGGAATTAGGAATGACGGCTATATAATTTTTGGTGTTTTTTGGGCACATGACCTTGAATCAACTTATCCACAATGTAGGCTTCCCTAACATGTTACAAGCACTGAGAGAAGGGGGGGGGGTGAATCAGTGTTTGTATATTTATTATATTTCAGCAACTTTAAACATAAACCAAATATAAATCAATTGAAGCTTAATACAAGAACACATAACACATGATATTATTACGGGAAAACCTTGATAAGAGGAAAACCCAGGTGGGGATTAGTACCCACAAATATTGCAGTAGTATAATGAAGCTGTTAAAGTTCCTTTACCCTGTTAGGAGCAGTCTTTACAATGCGAGTACAATGACCTGGTTAAGGTTCTGACCCTATTAAGAGTCTTTTACAAATAACACTGTTAGGGGTGAGGAATCACTGTCCAAGAATCTCATTTCTCAATAGGATGAAGGCTACAACCTCCTTGATAATAGATACACACTATATCCAAAAGTGAATTGATGTATGTGACACACTTGTCTGATCAGTTTTGGTTATGAACTGATGCTCTTACACTCTTTAAGAGCTTTATCTCATTTTGACATCTTATAATGTTCTTTTATATCTCTGCTCTGCATATTTCTTCTACACTCTCTAATGCATCTTTTCATGTTATATATATATATATATGTTCATGCCTGAATAGACGCGACTATAAAAAAGACCTTAGTCGGCCCCAAAACAACATTCACAACGCTTCCAAATAAATTGGCTTAAGTATGTTTACAATAATGTTTAATACATGATTAGAAACTTATTACAATAGGCGATTAGCCTTTACACAACAAAAGATTACACGCTAATAAAAAAACTAAAGTCGGCTTCATACTCTGTATTCTGAACTGCTAGTGTACTTGATCTTTCTGTAACTTGTCTGTACTACCATTCCATACCATGTGTGTATAGGGTAAGCATAAAAACATATCATAGAGCTTATGTCTAAAGGCGCTTAGTCTGAATTGGTCGTATGCACGTGCGCTGGTGCTCTGATCGACTGTATATCTTTGTTCAACTCCGTCTTCTATACTTAGCCATTTTGTCTTACAAGTTTACTTGACAAAACTTCATATGACTTTGTTGCCATAATGACAAGAAAAAATAAGTCACATTCTTCCTAAGAGTCAACTTGCCAAAAATCTCCCCCTTTATCATTAATGGCAACAAAGGAATGTGGCGAAGTTAATCAAACTTAGACTAACACAAAAAAATGTATGTCATCTTCTTCTATTCATACTTCTTAACATATATATAACATATACACATACTCTTTATATACATTACTCCCCCTTTGACATTAATGACAAAGGTGTTAAAATTTTGAGTCCTTGAGTACTTACTCTGAGTATACATCTGGATAAGCTATCTGCAGATTCTTGATCTCTTGCTGCTAGAATGCCTTTAGTGCATCAACTATTTGTAGATGGGCGCATAGGGCATATGTAAGCTTTTCCATCTTGGTCAGATCCATGCTGAGTCCTTGATCATGGGTAGCAATGGTTGCATCTATTTGTTTGATGTTCTTGTTCAAAACTGTTAAGGAGGGTACAAGTGCATTTCTCAATTGAGTCTGCCTGATTCTTATCTTACTGATATCCATTTTAGCTTTTTCTATCTTGTCTATCTGCCCTTGATAGATATTGTTGGTGATGTTTATGTCTTGAGATGCTGTTTCAACTGATTGTCCTATGTTGTCAACTAAGATATCCACCTCTTCTATCTTTTTGATATTCTCAAAGGTGAGTTTGCCTCTATCCATGCAATTTGCTAATACTTTTCTGCCTTTTGATGCCAACTCTTTCAATATTGTCTGACCAGTATTTAATAAATTTAAATCTAAAGAAAAATTCTTTACCAATTCATTCAATATTTCCTTTTTATACTCTTCCTCTGTAGTTTTAGTAGCTGAGTGTACTAAACTTGTAAAGTGTGTCTTGAAGCTTGTTAGGATGCTATCTACATCATCAACTGACTAATTATTAGCCACTTTCTTGTATGCAGGCACTAGGTCATTTAGAATGTTCACTGACTCCAAAAAGAGAGGGTTTCTCATAACTTGTTTCTCTTTGGATTTTTCCATGGATAGGACACTGATCTTGATCAAGCCTTCTTCTCCCCATGCATCTAGACTTGCTGAGTCAGGAGTTAAACTTGACAACAATGAAGTTGATGGTTGAATGGATGGGGTGAATATAGTATTCTGACTAGTATCCATACACTCAATTTTTACTGGGATCTCCATAATTGGTGTTTCATTAATTAGTTTTATTGTCTTCCTCTTTATTCAAATCTGTTAAATCTTTAGAGGGAACTTCATCTTGCTGTAAATATGTGTCATTAGTGCATACCTCCTTTGTCTCTTCAGTGCTTACAAATGCTTTTTCAACTTTGTCCATATCATTGTCAGAAGCGGTCATGGATATCTTGATATCATCAATCACAATAGTTTCTCCTAAATATTTGACTATATTAGAAGCTATTGAAATTGAGGGCGCTGAAACCAGTGGACCTGTCTCAGGTGCATTTTGAATCACTGGTTCTGTAACCTGTTTGGGAGGAACTAGAGCTACCTTTGCTGTAGGCACCGTTGATGGATACATATGTCTATCCAGAAATACCCGCTCAAATGCTTTATGAGTCTCTTCTCCAACTAGATCATACTCTTTATTCATGATATGAAGTGTTCTAGTTTTGGTTCTGAGATGAGGTTTTACTAAATCCAACAGTATAGCTTTGTCATCATGCGAGCAGATAGGGAGAAGACTGTCTAATGTTTCTTCTCTTATCCTCATATTTTCTTTAATTTCTTGCCTCTTTAATAGGTCCAGTATGTTCCATACTTTGTCTGGTATGACTGTTTTAAGTTCCAATACTATCTTTTTGAACTTAATCACGTGAGAGATGATCATAGAATTAATTTCTAATTTTTCTATCTCTTGGTATTTGTCATAGACATTCTTGATAGATTCTAGTCTTCCTTCATTGATAGTTCTATTCTTTAGGACTGTTAGACTAGGTCTAGATCCTACCTCAGGAGGGGCTTGAGTGTTCTTTACCTTGCTCCTTGTGGTCCTTGAGGATGGATGACTTGTAGGAACTTGCTTCTTCCTTCTGGTTAACTTACTGGGTACAAAAGTTGGAGAGGATTCTAGATCAATGGTGGTTGATGGTGCAGATGTACCTTCACTAGATTTCTTCTTCTTCTTCTTAGGCAAATCATCAGACTTTTCCATTTTTACTTCTGCAGGAGTTTTCTCAAGTTCTTTAGAAATCTTAGCTTCCCTAGCTCTGTCTAGGTCTTCTTGTGTAACCTCATGAACTTTTAGGATATTTGAGGTAATCCTTGATGCCTTCCTTTTGTTGTCAGTACTGTATAAGACATAATCGACTTGTTTTGTCTTTTCTCTATATGTTCCCCATCTTGGTTCATTTGGATCTTTGGGCACAGATAAAAGAGCTTGTGCATATCCTTCCAAAGAGCTTGTGCATATCCTTCCAACACATGTTCTTCAGCTTCATAGCCAAGTGGATGAATCCATTTGGTTCTAGGCTCAACAACCTCCATGCAAGTACAGTCAGTTTATACCATGAAGCATATAGTGTCTTTGTACTTATCAACTATATTTTATGGTATCCTGAACCTTTTCTGCATTTTAATCCTGAAAGTTTTGATATCCATGTCCATAGAATCCTTTACGCTACTCTCTGATGCAGCCTTGAGTGATATCTGAGATATAGTAGCTTTACTTCTGTCTAGGTAAAGATTGGAAACTTTACCTACTATGTGGAAGTAGAGATAGATGATCAATGATCCAAACCTGAATATCTTGCTCTTGTCATGCTTAATATCTCGAATGTTGTCAATCAATTGAGCACGCAATATCTCACATAGATTATACTGAGTATTATCTTTCACCATCTTTACTTCTTCCAGGACAGTAGCTGCAGATACACTATTTAGTCTACTTGCGTGCTGAAATTTGTAACCTAGTATCATGATGATTAGTTTTATGTCATCTTCCTTAATGGGATCAACTGTCATACTGCACCTATCACTTCTTGATAAACATTCTTGTTCAACTTACTTTTTCACATCTTTACCAATTGGAAGAACTAGTCCTATCTTAGTAAGTCCAGTCATGTCATGAATTAGGTCTTCAGTAATAAGGATGGAAACTTCACCAATCCAGTAGAGATCATCATGTATTCTGCTCAACATGATTTCACCCATTCTGGCTCATAAAATGCGTGTGCATTAGAATACTCAAAGATAGGGTTATCAATGAGATGCGCGTATTCATCCTTGAATGAATAGTCTGGTTTCATCATTGAAGCCATAAGAGTTGCTATGATGTTGTCCCCAACGGTTTCCTTCTTACAGTAGATGTAAGCGCGAATGTCTTCCATGTGTACGACTCCTAGCGGAGTCTTAGAAAATGCCCCTTCTACATCATCTAGAATAGACTTGAATGGATGATTTTTAAAGACAAATATCTTCCTTTCAGTAATGTCAAAGACTAAAGGGGTTGCCATACTCACTTGTTGATCGACTAAATAGGGTTCCACCGCAGTTCAAAATGACGCGACTGCTAGGGTTCTATTTCAACTTGCAATCTATTCACAAACTGATCAACTCGATACCTTTGAAATCTTTGATGCTTAGTGATCTTGTGCTCTACAAATTTTATGATCTCAGATGTAAAAAATGAGCATAAACGATCAATCCACCGATTTATATAAAGTTTTTCTGCATTTAATGCTAGATGCCGTACGTGCTTTCACTGAGACTTTCAAACTTTATTCAGAATGCAGTATAGACAATGTGTGAATGCATACTGCTTTATCTTGTTATCACTGACATGAATTCAAAGGTGCATACTTGGAGGTGAGTATACCGGCCACGCAGGGGTTTAGAGCTAGAATAACTCCCCCTAAGACTAAGAAGGTCAATTAAATAGAAGTAGAAGGTGCATCCAATGTGGATGCATCTACTACCTTTTTCTCTTCATTACCCTTCTTTACTTTAACCCAAATTTTATTTGAATCATCTGGCTTGTACGAACTTGACTTCTCCTGATTCTTCAAATAGTGACTTTTTAGGATTCTCTTGTCTTTGTGCTCTTGACCTGCAAAACCTTGAGATGTGTCCAACTTTTCCACATGAGTGACAAATGATAGGAGGTCTGATCATGATGCACTACTTGGTTGTGTGTCTATTGTAATTACTTATATGACATGTAATGTTCTACAAGTTTCTTTGAGGTTGATTTCTCTGATTATATTGAGTCACATTTCTTTGGTTCTATTGTGAATGATTTCTTTGATTTGTTCTGCAATGTATATCCCTGTGAACAAAATTATTACAGGAGTAACAATAACCATTGAATGGTCTTACCTCTTTAAAGTCTCTTGCCAAGTGTCCATGCTTGTTACAAGCATAACAAGGTCTATTAACTTTCTTGGGTTCATCTTTAGGTGGTTCAATTTTAGCCTATGCAATATTCTCAGTTTTCTTTGCTTCAGTGGATGTCTCTTGTGATTTATTTCTTTCTTGTATTGAATTGATTTCAATTTGAGCTATACTGTATCCCATACCAGTGGTATCACCTTTTAGCTTCTATACATAAAGCTGTGATTGAACTAGATCAGAACTTGTGTGTAGTTTATCAATCTTGTCTTTTGCTCCTGATAATTCAAATTCAATCTTATTCTTGATGTTTTTCAAATCCAAGATTTTCATATTAGCTTGCATGAGTTCTTCATCTAACTGTTTATTTTATTTGGCCTTCTCTTCAATAGCTGTTAAGCTATCTGTAAGTTGTTCATTCAGATCTTCAATTTTATCTTTTTTCAGATCTATCTAGATCTTCAAGGGTTGCTTCAAGATTCTTTTTCAGATGTTTTGCTTCTGCTAAATCCATGATCTCCTCAAGTGGTTAAAATTTCTTTCAGAGGACCAGAGCTCTGATACCAATTGTTAGAAACACTGAGAGGGGGGGGGGGTGTGAATCAATGTTTGTCTATTTATTATATTTCAGCAACTTTAAACATAAACCAAATATAAATCAATTGAATCTTAATACAAGAACACATAACACATGATATTCTTATGGGGAAACCTTGATTAGAGGAAAACCCCGGTGGGAATTAGTACCCACAAATATTGCACTAGTATAATGAACCTGTTAAAGTTCCTTTTCCTTGTTAGGAGCAGTCTTTACAATGCGAGTACAATGACCTAGTTAAGGGTCTGACCTTGTTAAGAGTATTTTAAAAATAACCCTGTTAGGGGTGAGGACTCACTATCCAAGAAGCTCACTGCTCAATAGGATGAAGGCTACAACCTCCTTGATAATAGATATACACTATATCCAAAAGTGAATTGTTGTATGTGACACACTTGTCTGATCAGTTCCGGTTATGCACTGATGCTCTTATAATCTTTAAGAGCTTTATCTCATTCTGACATCTTATAATGTTCTTTTATATCTCTGCTCTGCATATTTTTTCTACACTCTTTAATGCATCTTTTCATGTTATATATATATGTTCATGCCTGAATAGATGCGATTATAAACAAGACCTTAGTCGGCCCAAAAAAAACATTCACAACGCTTCCAAACAAATTGGCTTAAGTGTGTTTACAATAATGTTTAATACATGATTAAAAACTTATTACAATAGGCACTTAGCCTTTACAGAACAAAAGATTACACACTAATAAAAAAACTGAAGTCGGCTTCATACTCTGTATTCTGAACTGCTAGTGTACTTGATCTTTCTGTAACTTGTTTGTATTGACATTCTATACCATACATGTATAGGGTAAGCATAAAACAATATCATAGAGCTTATGTCTGAAGGCGCTTAGTCTGAATCAGTCGTACACACGTGCACTGGTACTCTGATCGACTGTATATCTCTGTTTTTCTCTATCTTCTATACTTAGCCATTTTTTCTTACAAGTTTAGTTAACAAAAATTCATATGACTTTGTTGCCATAATGAAAACACAAAATAAGTCACATTCTCCCTGAGAGTCAACTTTCCAACATAGCATACCTAGCTGCCAATGCTTTTAGGTCTATCTCTGTGTATAGTTGCAAAATGGAAGGACTTCCACTATAGACTGGTTTAGCCTTCCGAGTAAGTAGTTTGGGGTCATTTTAAGCACCTTGAATGGGTCTCTCCTTTGGATCTTTCTTTCTCCCTTGTTCTGCCCCATTTCTCACTTTTCTCTAGCCTATTTTTGGCATCCTAAACTACAAAATTGAGACTTTTGAGTCTTGACCTCAGGGTCAAAATTGACCTTTCTGGGTCAAGGTTGACCTCGACCCTGACCTAGGTCAGAAAATCGACCTTGATTCTAACCCAAGGTCCATATTTCATGATTCTGGGGTTTCTGGATGTCAGGCTTTAGAAAGGTTTAATTCCTACTTCCGGGTCGGCTATTTCGATCTTCGGATCAATGACTATTGAAATTATATTTAATATAGGTCCACTTCTAGGGATATAGGTATAATTGGAATTTAATTCTCCTGTGTAGGCCTCTCTAGAAGATTGTGCCCTAGATTCATATATAAGGAAGCCTTCTCCTCTCATTTTCTCTAAGTACAAAAGCACAAAACCATCTAAAGACTTGAAAGAGACAAATCTATGCATGATCTATTGAAGTAAGCATCTACTATCAAGTATTCAAGCACTCAGAGACATTCAAGCATTCAATTCATAAATGAGATCCATTGGTAGCCATTGAAGGATTCAAGCTCTATGGAGCCCTCTTGTTGAAGATTTCTCCATCCACATTCCTCCAAGCCTCTTCCTATTCTAAGATCCATTCAAGATTGGTGTTGAAGATCTACAAGCAGTTGATTTGAGACATCCTACATCCAAAATTCTACATTGTACATCCATTTGGTGCATGCATACTTGTGGATCCACGAATTTGAATCTGCCACAAGGGTTTCTATACAAACAAGGTGAATTTGTTCATTTACTTTGTTTTACTTATGCAATTTCAATTATACTTTGAGGTTAATTCCAAAACTGAGGTTTGACCAAGGCAAACCCACCAACAAAAAAACCATTTTTCTTACAGGGACAAGTTTGAAACAACGAATTGGAGTGCAGATTCAGATACCCTTTTCGGCAAACTATTAGGATCCAGAAACAGATTTTCTGTCAGGGATTTTGGGTCAGAATCAATATTCTGTTCTGGGTCAGAATCTTAAATTGTGGGTCAAAGGTGACATTCATTTCTGGGTTAGAATTGACATTTTGTTATGGGTCGGAATCAGAAATTTTTGGTCAAAGGTGACATTCATTTTTGGGTCAAAAATGAAACTGAGGTAAATCGGAAAAATATTTCTGGGTTTTCATCGTCTCTATGTTTCTGTTCCAGATCCGGTTGTAGATTTTCTAGAAACTCAGTGTAGACACCCAAAAACAACATTTTTCATATCTGTAGAATTTTGAGGTTAGTACTTGTCTTCAATTCATTTCAATTAAAGTTTTTAATCTTCCTAAATCTATCACACATTCTCTTCTATAAAATGGGAGTTAGGGTTTTTCTCTTTATCTGTATCGTTAATAGGTTGATTCATTTACACATTGATCCTTTGTTTAGGGTTAATCAATTTGGATCTTCCCTTTATGAAATTTGGGATTAAGAGGACAATCTTACCCTTTTCACTATTCCTGCAACACACACACACCAATAATAATAAATCCATCTTTTCATCCTTTACACTCTGTAGTGTAGGGGTTGTAAATGTTGAAATATTTCATAAAAGATGCCCTATCTAGGGTAACTAGGGTTGTTCCATCATTCTTCTTGATGGTCTTAGAGATGGTATCATATCTAATAGCCAACTCAAGCAACAAATATACATCTACAAAGACGTCTGGCACTATCAATTTGGCTAACCCTGATGTCCATGGGTTTGAAACGAGAATAAGACCATCACTATTTTTATAAAATTAATTAAAAAGATGGTATCCAAAAGAATCAGGAGTCTTAGCATCTCTACAATATGACATATTATCACCAAGGTATTCATCATTTACCCCTTTTCCCTGATTAGTCCCTGATAGCAGAGTCACAAATTCATCGGAGTAATTCTTTTTTCCTTTCTGATCATCTTCAGTGTCTCCACTCTTTCCACTAGTTGAAGCCACACTTACCGCTCCAATCATATTTTCTGCTCTAATCTGAACAATACTGATCAAACTCTTGTTTCTTCACATTGCAACCCAGACAATTCTATTCTTTTGAAAGCACTAATACTCATGCAATTTTAGCTCTATATTCTGAAACCTTGGTAAACTGAAATGAGCAACGACAATGCTTATTTATTCCTAAGAAATTAATGCACCAATCTATTCGATATCATGAAACTATTATTCAGTCACTTCTGCCATTACTCTACGTGCTTTGATATCAATTTCTCTTAGCCATGGCACCTGAGGTTGATAGGTGATCAATTTTGAAAAAAGGCCAATTGGGACAATCATGAGTGCTTTTGTCATTTAAAAAAAATAGTATTATATGCAAAATAAAATCTATGCTTGATACAATTGGCTCACATTATTACAGCTTAGTGGACTTCATACATGCTGTCAAAATACTTTTGTTTTGATTGGCTAGTGACTGTACATCATGACGCAAGACAAAAACCCTTATAAATTTACCTTACTCATACTCCAGTTCTCTATAGTGACCACATGACTGTTCTATCTCCTTGTCGCTGAAAGTTAGCCTTAACTCTAGTTTTATCATGAGATTTAATGCACATCATGCGATCTAAAATCTATCAATGGTTCAGATCTTTCATATTAATCGTGCTTTCAACTTAACTTAACCTTCTTTCTTTCAGAGATTATGCGACTGAAGAAACTCAAAGTCGCTGAACTATCTGGGTTACCATGAATTTAGTTAGAGATTATGCGACCATCATTAGATCCTCTTTAAACTAATGGTGGTTGCTATATCTCATAATATTTCAATTAACTCTTGTTTTCTTCAGAGATCTCCCGACTGAACAAATATAACCATGTCTTAACCTTGGTGAATTTGTGAGACTTTGCGACTGAATGAATCTCTTAGTCGCTAAAAGTTTTATGTAACTCAAAGTTTAATTTGAGATTAAATGATATCTCCCTAATCTTTTTTTTATTCAATGATTGGCGTTAAGTCTGTGTTAAATCTCAGGAACTTTTACTAATCGACACTATTATCTCATGATTAAATGCCAGCCACAGGATCATCTGAGCATCTATGGCTATCACTGAATCTCTTAAGTTCTAACTTAAATCTTGTTTCCTTCTGAGATCTCACGACCAAATGAAAATCAAAACAATCTTTAACTCAAATTTGTTTGCGAGACTTCGCGACTGAAGAAACTCAAAGTCACTAGGCAATTTATTAACTCTGGGGTTTCATTGGAGATTTTGCACGAACCACAGGATCTGGATTTAAATCAATGGCCTGCATTAAATCTCTTAATCCTTCAAAGCATATTTTTTTTCTTATGAGATAACGCGAATGAAGCATTGCGCTAAGTCTCCAAACAAAAGGGAATATTCAAGAAGTTTTAAGAGACTACGTGACTGAATTCAAACATGAAAAAGATCACATGACTTAAGTGATTTAAAATTTCTGAAAAAGGTAACTACAAATTAGAAGTCAATCACAAAGAACTATGGTTTTTGCTTTGACAAGGATAAAATTGACCTAGAATCTAGGGTTTTATACATTTCATTGATTTTATCACTTGGAGAACAACAATTGCAAGGAGAAGTTGGTAGCACTTTGAACAGGAATTTACATTTATGCAAGAACATCACTGGGAACCCAAAAATTTTATAGCAAGATTTCAAAACTGGAAATACAACAAACAATGGCTCTTTTAGAGGATGCTTAAATGCAAATTTATAGCAAGAACCACAGATCCCTAGAAAGAAAACCAGGCTAACCTACTGTAGAAAGAAAACACACAACAGAAACAAACACACCTATACATATAATATAGAACTACTGTGCATCGAAATCAAAATTTAATTCAAGAAAGGTTTCAAGAATTATCCATGCACTAGAAATTCAAATACCTCTCCCTCCATATTTCTTAAGACATATGAATCTTTCCTGAAATTTTGATGAATAAAAAAGGGATCTAACCATAATGATTCAAATTTCTTATGCTTCCCTTTGTCTTCATCCCTTACATTCCATTGAAGTACCAAGTCATCAGGCTGAAACTTCCTATTACTTTCTCTCTTATCAGACATATTTCATTTTCTGCTGTAACTTAATGTTCTATTTTTTACTATCTTTTCTGACCTCATCCAATTCTGATAGGTGCATCATTCTATCTTGCATAGGTTCAGAAATATCTAGCTCCTCTTCCCAAATAAACTTATATACTAGAAGCAAGTTATTCATGGGCATTCTAGATTGCATACCATATACTAGTTCAAAGGGAGACTTACCTATTGCCTTTTTTACAGTGATCCTGTTAGCCCATAAAGCAAGCTTGAGTTTTGAATGCCAAGCTCTCTTATTTTTCTCAAGGGTATTTTTCAAGATTTTCAATATACTCTTATTACTGGATTCTTCTTGGCCATTGGCTTGGGGATGATATGGGGAATAATATGACATCATAATATCATATTCATCACATAAATCCTTAAGTTCATCTGACCTAAAACACGTAGAATTGTCCATTACCAATTTTATAGGGACACCAAATTTGGTCAGAATATTTTCTATTAGAAAGTCAGTGACCACCTTACTAGTTTCCCTCTTTGTAGGAATTGCCTCTATCCATTTTGTGAAATAATCTGTAGCCACTAGTATCCAACTATGTCCACCACTAGATTTTCTTGAAGATTCTCCAATGAAGTCAATCCCGCACATGGAAAAAGGTGCTTTAACACTTATAGGATTTAGTAATAGGGTACCTAAAAATTTCAACTTGTTTGAAAATCTTTGACAAGGTTCACACTTCCTAACAAAGGAATGAGAATCTTTGAATAAGCAAGGCCAATAATAACCAGCCCTCAAGATTTTATGAGCAATGGTTTTGGCAGAGTAATGTCCTCCACACACACCAACATGAATTTCAACCAAGACCTTTTCAGCTTGACTATGATCTAGGCATAATAAAAGTACACCATTTATATCCTTCCAATATAGATCTCCTTGTACTAAGGTGTACCTTTGAGCTTGCAACCTGAGATTTCTTTTTTGATTGTCAGTCATATTCTCAAGGCATTTGGCATTTTTAAGATAGTACATGATATCAACATAATAGGGATGTCTTTCAATATTAGTCATTGTTGAATCTTGTACCTTTGTGTTATTTATTTGAACCAAGTCTAAATTTTCTTCAGTCATTAATTTTGCTAAGCCTTGTCCTCTTACCAATTTGGTAATGTGGATTTCCAAATTAAACTCTTGGATCCTATTGAACCATTTGCACTGCTTACCAGTCACTTCTAACTGAGTAAGAGTATCCTTGACTGCTGCAAGAGGTACATATGCCATCAATTTTGCACAAACCAAATAAGGTCTGAATGACTTTACAACTTTAACCAAAGAATATGCTTGTATCTCAATCATTTCATAATTCACCTCTGCAACTTGGAGAGATTTGCTAAAAAATGCAATAGGATGCTAATAACCCTCCTCATCTTTTTGCAGTAAAACAATAACAATTGTATGAAAAGATGTAAAAGAGAATAATGAGAAAGGCTTACTGTAATCAGGAGATCTCAAAATAGGTGCCTCTTGAACTACTTTCTTGATTTTTTCAAAGTTGATTGTGCTTCTTCACCCCATTGAAACTTTGCATCTTTTTTCAACAGTTTAATTATAGGTTTGACAATATCTGCAAAATTAGAAATAAATCTTCTTACAAAATTAATCTTTCCTAAGAAAGACTGTACACCTTTAATATTTTTTGGAGTAGTGACCTTCTGAATAGTGACCTTCTGAATGGCTTCTATCCTCTCTGGGTCAATTCTCACTCCATCCTTTGACACTATATGTCCCAGCAACTTGCCTTCTGTTACTACAAATTGACATTTTCTGGGATTCAGGGAAACACCATATTCCAAAGCCTTATTAATTTTTTTTCTAGGTGTCCACAATGGTCCTCTGCTTTCTTGTAATATGCTGTCAAATCATCTTGATATATTACAATGAGCAAGTCAATAAATTCTTTGAATGCAACATCCATGACTCTTTGAAATGTTTCCCCTGCGTTTATAAGTCCAAATGGCATTCTAATATACACATATGTCCCCCATGGAGTAGTAAATGCAGTTTTGAATTTCTCAGATTCTTTTACTAATACCTGGTTGTAGCCTAAAAAACCATCCATCATTAACAATAGCTCACAACCAGTAACCTTGTGTAACATTGCTTCCATGTTACGTAAAGAATAATTATCTTTTAGGGATGCAATTTTCAAGTTTTTGAAATCAACACAAAGCCTTATGTCACCATTTTTTTTCTCACTGGGACCAAATTAGAGACCCAAGTTGAATGTATTATTGGCTGAATAATCTCTGCATCTTTTAATTTCATCAATTCTTGTTGCATTTTGGGAGCCAACAATGGGTTGATGGGTCTCTATTTCTTTCTGAATGGCTTAGAATATGGTTTCAGTGGGATTTCATGTTGAAAATGGTCTTCCCTATAGGCTTTCAAATCCTCATAAGACTAGGCAAACACATGCTTATGTTTCCTTAACAATTTTATCAGATTTGATCTGACATGGGAATCTAACCTGTTTCCAATACATACTATTTGAGGAGTAGTTTCTGATCCTAGATTTACTTCTTCCAAATCCTCAATTTTAGCATTGCTCATTTTTGATAAATGATCATATTGATTATTGAACAATGCGTCTAATTCTACTAGTCCTTTAGGGATCTGATTAGAACTCAATTGGACAACCTCATTCCCCAAAACAATATCCCTGCCATCAATGAACTCAAGTAAAGAGTTACAATCTATAGGATGGTCTTCATAATGGTCAAGGCATTGAATAAATATGAGAATATCTTGGTTATCTTCCAAAACTTTCCAGTTGTAAATATTATTAGGGACAACTAGTCTGGTCTTAATTTCCACTATTCATACCCCACTTAAAGTCAAATCACCAGTCTTTAAAACAACATTAGCTAAAAAATCTGTTGTGATGTTTCTTGACCTTTCTATCTAGTTAATATTAAAGGCATCAAAATATTCAATTTGATCCCAAATAGTATGTTTTTACATTTTCAATCTGTCATTTTTTACAACATGTTTGGATCTAACTTGTGCTACTACTAGCTCAGAATCATCATAAACTTTTAAACATTTGATTCCATGCCTAGCAACAATATTTAACCCCAAAAACAAAGCTTCATATTCAACAGTATTATTTGTACATTGGAATGATAAAAATGAGTACTTGAATGTTGTACCTGATGGAGAAATAAATAAGACACCATCTCCTGATCCTTCTTTAGAACATGCTCTGTCAAAATACATTTGCCATAAACCATCATGTTGTGTATTCAACTCCTCAATTAAGGGATCAACATTTTTACATTGATGAATACTTTTCTTCACTGTGAAGTTTTCCATGTCTATATCTACACAATAATTAATGTCAGTAGCTTCATGTAGCTCAATCATATGGGGTGTCCTACCTTCCCTGGACACCTTGACATTATTACCGAAAATGTTGAAAGTAGCAAAAGATAAATCACATTGAATACTTCCACCCATTCAAGCACTCCATTTCCTTGATAGCAACATGCCATAACAAGGTGGGATATCAACCACAAATACACTCATTGTTAACACTGTGTCAAGACATATAGCTAACCTATACTTGTAAAGCCTTAATACTACCAACAACATAGATCTCTCTAGATTCCATTTCCTGACATCTCCCATGAGGAGTGTCAACTTGTAATCCCATGGATCTCATTATTTATGCAGGCATAACAATGTTAGATGCTCCAGAATCTATCATACAGTTTTTAAGCATCTTACCATTAATGACTAGAGTTAAGAAAAAAAGGATCAACAATTCCTGCAGAAGTATTTGTATTTAAATAAATACGAGGGATTTCAGAAATCATTCCCTCAGGATCTTTTCCCTTGTTGTTAGACTTCTTTTTAACACCTTCAGGTTTTTGGAGTTTTATTGGAGAAACACTATTTAGCACTGAAAGGAATTTTTCCTTATGCTCCTTAATTCTCATCATTTCTAGAAATGGAACTTTGACAGTCATTTTTTATAGACACTAACCCATATCAACAGGGGTATATTTTACATCAGAGGACTTTGGTTTTTCAACAATGATATTATTATCCTCTACTTGAATGTTTAGAGTTGACTCTTCCTTCTTTGAATCATTTGATTTTTTTGCAATTTTGACCTTTGGCTTATTTACATTTTCAACAAGTCCTCTTTTTTTGTGTATACTTGGCATCTGCTTTGTTTTCCTTAATAAAGATGTCAGCTGGTTAACTACCTACATCACCCACTACTCTTTTCCTCAAGTTGTAGTTACTTCTTGCCTTATTTACTAAATCAGCAGTGATTATTTCTCTTTCTTCATCATAAGGTTTTCTTATTGTTGTAGATTCCTGACTATTTTGAGCATATCATCTCATATTATCAACCTCTTCATCTTCACTCTCAGAAAAAACTTGTTTATGATATGCTTCTATTACACCTTGTGAACCATACATATCATGGTTCTCAACTTCATTGTCAGAATCTACATCAAGGCTGTTAGAATAACTGAGAGGGTGGGGGGGGGGTGAATCAGTGGCCTAAAAAATTAATCCAAAATTTTTTATACCAGAATTGTAAATCTCTAGTTATCTCCATTCCTTCAAGATGAATGCCTTTAAATAATCATATCAATTAACTACTGCTGGAAGTTTACTGTTTATCCATTTTCTTAAGATTTACCGAATACCAGTTTATCCTTTTCTAGCTTTTACCGAAATGCAGTAAATAACTTAATGCTTACTAATCAATCTATATTAGTTATGTGTAATGAAAAACACTAAAATAATGAATCATAAACACATTGACACGTGGATTTTTAAGGTGGAAACTCTGTTAAGGGAAAAACCACTTGGGACCGGTAACCCAAAATTTTGACTCTTCTGAAGTGATCTTGGTGAAGAGCCAACCCTATTAAAGGTTACAAACACACTGTTAAGTGTGACATTGTTAGAGGATTTAACACTAATAGTTTATCACTTGATATCTAGCACTACTATGCTATCTTCATGATAAACCTTTTGATACTCCTTGGGATGTATCTCAATATATAAAGGGTTTGTTTAGATCCTGCTCGGTTAAGAGACTTCTTGGATTCAATGGTTAAACTAAAAAAATATATAATATGTTCATATAAAAAAATATGTTTTTCAGATGTTCAGATCTATTATAAGCTCATAATACCTTTCTAATTAATGTCTCCATTCAATACCTTTGCTCCACTTCTTTCTTCTCGGTGATGTTGTTCTTCTCTGTTGCTCAGTGTCCATAGAAATATTAGCTTTGTTCTTCAGCGTGATTGATCAGGACTGTGTGAAGTCTTTCACTAGTTTCTCTTTAGCTTCCTCTTCTCTATTCACCTCTAATTCATAATTAATTATCTTTTCTCTTTATAGACATGATTTCATCATTTCCGAGTCCTTTACTTTCTTGTTCTTGGTGTGATCCACAATTCTTGCCTTTCTTGCTTTAAAGATTTACCTCAATTTTATCCCGTAGATTTCTCTTAGACAACTGGAATAAAATAACTTTAAATATCTTTCTTATCTCTGGCTTTAACTTGTCGATGAATTTTTTTTTAACAAATAGTTAACTCATTCTTTAGCTCTTACCTGTTAGAGTAATAGTCTCTTGGGTTATTAATTAAATCATTATGATCTAATTACTAACTCACCTATTCACTCTAGTTTCTTAAGCTAACCTTAGGGTTTCCCTTTTTAGGGTTTTGTGATTCCTTTTATAAGGATTCACCTCTTTGTATTTGATAAGAAATTTTTACTTTGCATTGTATCATCTTGAAACATATTGTTAATATGTTGTTTTCTTGTGCATACGATGTCTCCTCTGGCTTTTTGGCCTCCATAGTTTTCTCTTGTCTTCTGTTCTTCACTTCCTCCATGTAACAGGTTATGCATGCAGGTGTTCTTGGGAGAATAGGGTTTTTCCTATTCTAACATGGTATCAGAGCCATCTTGCTGCTCGCTATTTGTGTTTTATCAAAGTGCTTCAGAAGCTAGAGGTTTTTCTAGTCTTTCAGAAGTTTTTTATGTGGATTTAGGGGGGACCTTTGTTTCTGGTCATTTTGGGCTCAAACAGACATCACCGTTGAGCTCAGAGTGCCCAAAAAACCCAGAATCCATATAAAACTTGTCCATTTTGGATAACTTGGCTCCAAGGCAAAAAAAATTTGGTTTCCAGTGCTGTACGAGCACGAAAACTGAGAAAAATTCCAAAAAAAAATCAAAATTTTCATATTTTTTGGCACTACCAGAGTACACCGCCACCACGCCACCCGGCACTTCCCCCAGCCCACGTGCCACCCTCCAGCCACCGCGCCGCCACCGGGACCTTCCGCCATCGCCGCTCTGCCCGGCCGCCTTCGCCACCCGGTTCTCGCTGCCCGGTCCCCGCCGCTCCGCCTGCCCAGTGAAATTTAGCCCTGCGGGCCCCTTTTCCCTCTAGTGGCAGTCACATGGGTGACTGGGGGCTCCACCCTAGCCCCCTGCGTGTGCCATGCGCCCAGGGGCTAGAGATTTTTCAACCCATGGGCTTAAAATTTGTTTTGGGGCCCTTTTTGACCCTACCTCACTGTTTTTTCTCTATCTGGAGCATACGGGGGTATTTTTCTGACTTCTTTATATCATCAGAAAGCTCTTTTTGAGAAATTTCTAATGATGGAGGTTGGGGTTTTGGGTTCTGCCATTTTGATAGTTTATTTTTTTGTCAAAGTCTGATGTCTAATTTTTGCCTTCCGGGAGCCATATCTTGCTCATCCGAACTCCATTTTTGGCAAACCAGATATCGTCAAAAAGCTGGTTCAGTGAGATTTTTAGTTGTAGGGGTATTTTTTCTAGATTCTTCTCTAGGTTCTCTCTCCTCCAAGATTTTCTCTTTCACACTCTGGCGGATTACTTGAGTTCTACAGGTCCTGGGATCTCTTCTTCTGTTCTTCTGGCTCACTCTTCTTTCTAACTTCTAAACTTTGTTTGCTTCTCTTTTGTAGCATTTTCTTTTCTATAAATGCACTGAGATAAAGTGCCTACTTTTGCATATCTGGGATTTCGAGCACCTTGTGTGATTTTTGTACTCGCACTCAGTTATAAAGTGCCATGGGGGGTTATGATGTTTTTCCATTTTGTGCTCATCCACCTTTGTCAAGTGAGTGTACCTTCCATGACATTAGCCCATGCTGTGTGTCAGTGACACTGCCCTTTATCCTATGCTTGTACTTCTATTGCACTGTTGGTATTCCTGATTCTTCTTTGTGCAGATGTTTTAGGCATTGCATTTTAGTGTTCCTGTCACCCCTCTCCCTGTTCAACATTATGGGGGGGTTCTCCTGTTGGTTCTATTGCTTCTTAGGTTTGATTGATCAGCTCTTTAGACTTTGTCTTCTCTACTTGGTCATGCACTTTTTCAGTGGGGGTTCCAGCAGTTACTTCTGAGAGTGTTTACAACTTCATGCTTCAGAGATGCTTCTTGCTCTTTCTTGTTCCTTTCTTTGGGACTTTCCCTAGATTGGAGGCTTAGTTTCCTTCATCTAGTTTATTTCTTGTAGTTGGGTACCCGATTAGGCCTTATTTCTGGGACCCTTCTTTCCTGCTTTCTGCAGTAGTCTCCTAGGTTTTTGCTTCTCCCTAAGCTTATCTTAAGGGGGGTGTTAGAGTAATAGTCTCTTGGGTTATTAATTAAATCATTATGATCTAATTACTAACTCACCTATTCACTCTAGTTGCTTAAGCTAACCTTAAGGTTTCCCTTTTTAGGGTTTCGTGATTCCTTTTATAAGGATTCACCTCTTTGTATTTGATAAGCAGTTTTCACTTTGCATTGTATCATCTTGAAACATATTGTTAATATATTATTTTCTTGTGCATATGATGTCTCCTCTGGCTTTTTGGCCTCCATAGTTTTCTCTTGTCTTTTGTTCTTCACTTCCTCCATGTAACAGGTTATGCATGCAGGTGTTCTTGGGAGAATAGGGTTTTTCCTATTCTAACTTTGCCAGGTAAGTCTTTTGTTGTTTCTGAACTTCAGTTATTTTTGGTATTTAAACTCCTTGTTAGCTGGGTCAACACTTGAGTTCTCCTCGGGCATCTCCATTCGGGTTGTCTGTCCATTGGGCAATACTGTGAAGTTCTACTCGGGTTACTTTGGTTCTGCTCATCGGTAATGCTTTCTAGGGTTTCTTGCTCGGGTATCACTATGAATTTTCTCTCGGGGTTCTCTATCTGTCGGTGTGCACTGACCATTGGTGTTTGTTGTCACTTAGTGCATACTAAAATTTTATGCATTACTTGTTAGAGTATTATTACTCTATTAGCTTAAGCTTCTCTTAGGTGCGTTATTAATTAACTCCTAATTAATAATGCACAACCTAGTATTTCCCTTTTAGGGTTTCGTTCACCTTATAAGGTTGAACTT
>MU226505.1:453311-473242 GCA_018584345.1 Thuja plicata | reverse complement strand
ATAGTGACTGGTGTGGGCTACTAGCTTTAAGGGCTGAATGTGAGAGTTGGGTAAGGGATTGGTTATCCAAACTTAATGGGTTGATGGAACATGGTAGATAGGCCATAAGGAGATTATTTATGGATTTGAAATGAAGGTTGAATTCGTGAGTGAAGATACGGTAAGGGAAGCACTAGAAGCACCTAGGGTAGCCTAGAAGGTGAGTCCTTGAGGGGGCTTTGGAAGTGAGAAGTTGTTACAAATAGGAGATGGATTTTGTCAGACATGATCAATGAGGTCACCAACCACCACCTTTGCATGATATATTTTGGGAGTCTTCAGAAGGACATGGAGGTGTATTTAAGGATTAAGGATAATCAAAATCAATGAACAATCAGAGATTGTATTCATGATTTTGAACAAGAAATAAGAGTAAAAGAAAGATGGTTGGATGTTCTGAATGATGTTCAAGGTTGATTCAGAAGCAAATAAGTGATTTTTTGGGGTATGAGTCTATGTATGAGTTCAGCATTGGTTGAATTGAGTCCAAGGATGGAGGGCGGGAGTTCAAATCAATTTGAGTCATGATGGCTAGACAAGGAAGTGAATTCCTTGAGTTGAATTACATTAGAAAAAATTGTTTGACCATAAAGCAATAGAAAACAAACATACACTAAGTTACCACCATACAAATTATTAAGATATGATATTTTCAAAATAACGTAGTATTCTATTTTAGGAATATTTATAAAACATAACCTCAGGTGTTTGAGCTACCCATCTATGTGTACTATAACAAGCACTCCTTGGTGTGCTTGTACCACCAGCTGCACCCTGTAATGCATATTATTCATGTATCAATTTAGATTCTTCTATACATCAAATTTTATTTAATTTTAATAGATTTAGGTAATTAATTAAAAAAACATGTCAAAACACAAATTTAAACAAACCTGTGTCGGCTCTGAGGAATACACCATTGACAACAGATCATCTGTGAGGGCCACATCCTCAGTAGTGGATGCTTGACATTTTCTGCCACAATGTACACATGAATGGGATGTTGAACCATCCACACTCGCCTGGCTATCTACCCCATCACAAATACCATTACAACTGATGCAGATATACTCAATGGGCTGGGCTAACCCTACAAATGTATCTGATGATAATGGATCTCACATAGGATGAGATGATCCTAATGGTGCATCTGATGGTGATGGAGCTGGCGTAGGATGGGATGATCCTAATGGCACATCTGATGAAGATGAAGGTGGCACCGATCCATCCTCTCCAACTAACTGAGTGTCATGCTGGATAATGGCATCAGTCAATGCAGCTGCATGAAGAGTCTGTATATCCATAGAATCCTTCACCACTACTCGGACCAAAACATGAATGAGGGGTTTTCTAGCAGTGCACCTCCTCTCTTGTGGTTGGGTAATCCTATGTGCCCCAGGTCTATCCTCTGCAGAGCCTCTCCCTCTACCCTAGAACTCACGAAAGTCAAAGTAATTCGGCTTATCGCCAATGATAAATTCAGAGTATAGCTTCCTCAAAAAATATAAAGGAACCTCATTATTATTACAAGGTGGTTGGTCAAATACCATGTACCACCTATCCCAAAAAGCTGATTTCATCCCCCTATGAACACACTAATGTATAGGAAATCATTTTGTATTAACTTCTAGGGAATTGCTAGTATTAGGATCGGTGAAAAGGGCACATATGTCACATTTTTCTATGCCTTTTCTTTTCACATCCTCATAGGATAAATCATCAGCATAAAATGTACGACACCTATCCATCCATGAACCCCATTTTGTCACATCTTGGGACACCTCATTTGCACTATTGGACATTTTTTCTAATGTAGTGGCGAGGGTAGAGTGATGCTGAAGACTAAAATATTTCAACCTATTGACCAATATATTAATTTGTGCACTATTTTGGTTAAGGTGTTGCACAAGGTCTTCTTGTGATGCATCAACATGACCTAATGACACATGTGGAGGGCGTACAAGTGGTGATGGTTGTGGAGGAGGAGAATTTTGCAGAGGGTTTACGGGTGGAGATTGTGGTTGAGGGTTTATGGGTGGCGAGGGTTGTTGAGGGTTTACAAGTGGCGATGATGGTTCTTCTACAGGGGGTGGTCTTTCATTTCATTTTCATCTTTTGGGGTTGTTTGATGAATCTGGAATGAAATTAATAAAAGAAAACAAAAAATCAATAAAATAACCTAATTTGATTACAATTGCAAAAAAAAACAAAAAAAAAACAAAACAAACTTACCTTTGTTACGGGGCGCTATTGGTTGAAAATCTTGATTAAATGGTGTTTTGTGCAAAACATGATTGGGTTATGCAACTGTTTAACCTCCTCTAGACTTCTACTCTGTGGTTTAGGCCTTAAAAAATGGCCTAAGCCGCGGGCTATTTTGTTTTTTTTATGTTTTTCATAACCCGATCGGGTTATGAGAAATATCTCATAACCTGATCAGGTTATTAGAAACTCAATGAGTCTCATAACCCGATCGGGTTATTAGAAACTCAATGAGTCTCATAACCCGATCGGGTTTTGAGGCACACACATTTTTTAATAATATATTCTAGGCTTGGTTTACCAAGCCTAGAATGATTTCAAATTTTTAATAACCCGATCGGGTTATTGAAAATTTGAATTTTTTTTAAAGGTGTGTCCACTTTTTTGGTCCACAACTTGGTGCACACACCCATTATTGAATTTATTCAACAAGAATCCTTCATTTGTTTTATCACCATACTGATCTTTAAATAAGTCTATTAATTCATCCATAGATGCCACATAACCATTTGATATCCCTCTAAACCATTCCCTAGAATCTTCAACTAAGGATTGAACAAAAAGTTTCATCAAGACATCTTCATTGTTAATTTTTAGGTCATCTATGATATCAATAAACTTTCTTGACTGTACTTCACAATAAATAACATTATTTCCTAAAAACTTTGGGAGTTTCTCCCCAATATCATTTGGTACTATATTAGGGTAACCAGGAATACCAATAAAAGTAAATTGTTTGTACCTTTATAGATGCAGTGGTTTCCTTTGAAATCTATCATCATCCTCGAAAGTGGAAAATTTGGCTTTTGAAGTTGTAGCACTTTCGGCACTAGCATGAGAATATCTAGAAGATTGTAGGAAATAAATCTTCTTTTTCATCTCTAAAGTGGCAACCTCTGCTTCTGCTTTCTCCAACATTTTGGCCATGGTTTCTTTCTCCCTTTTTGATTTCTCAAGATTAATGTCTAATTTAGACATTTTTTGTATTGGAACTTTGTGAGTTTTTGGTTCATCTATTTCACTTCCTATCACCTTCTTTTTCCCTTTATCTTTAGAAGCTTGAGAACCAAAAATTTTGTGAGTGACTGGTGTCTCTTGATCTCTATGAGACCTTTCAACATTCTTTGTTGATTTATGTCTTAATGATCTTCTTCTTAATTTATCAGCATTTCTTTGATCTTGTTTTTTCTTTTTAAATCTCTCTCTTTTATTTTGTTGAATGACGACCAACCACCTCATTAAAATTATTTCTTCTTTATCAAGTTAATCAGAGGAAACTTTAGAATTTGAACTGTATCAGTCCCTTCTCTTTCACTAGAAGTACTTCTATTTGCATATGTTTCCAATCCTAGGTCAGGGGCTTCTTCATATTCTGATGTGTTTCCCTCATGACTGGATTGGATTGAGTCTTTTCTCCTAGTGTTTTCCTCTTCTTATCTTGGAGATGAGTTATCTATATTAGCTTGATTCTTCTTTTCTCTCCAAGACATTTTAGTCCTAGAAGTAGTTGGGATTCCACTTTCCAACTTGATTTCCAGGTGTTCTCTTATTCTTGATCTTGTATTCATATTGAAAAGGGATGTTTTTGAATATTGAAATTTACTTAGCACTGATTACAGAGATTTCCTTTGAGTCACCACCCAAAAAAAGTTGGTAAAATACAACACAACCAAATATGAATACTATAATAGTGACTTAGATAGGCTTAATCAACTGTAAATTAATTCAATTTTTTTAAAAAATACCAGAGATTTTCTGAAAGTTCAACAAGATTTTATAAAATCCCCAGCAGATTCACCAATTTGTTAGGGTGACTTGGATGGGAAAACTCAATCTGAGGTTTTATGACTCTCTTCAACCAGACTCTGGGATGATTCTGCAAAGCAAGGAAATTATCATCTTAAACTTGTTGTCATATTACTTCCCTAGTAGAGTCACCAATTTGTTAGGGTGACTTAGATGGGAAAACTCAATCTGAGGTATTTATGACTTTCTTCTTCAACCAGACTCTGGAATGATTCTACAAAGAAAGGAAATTATCATCTTAAACTTGTTGTCCTATTACTTCCCCAGTAGATTTGCCAAATTTTTAGGTCTTTTTCTTGCAGGCTCTTAATACAGTATGAATTCTTAAACCTTATACTTTCAATTTCTAACTCATGCAAGACAAAGCCTAATTAATGAGGACTAATTCCTCATTCTACTTCGATATCCAAAAACACAGGTGGGTGTACCTTCAATAGATTACTGATTCTCAGTATCTGCAATAGTGGATTAGGGCTTTCACTGATTGGCTAATTGTCTTTCACTGTATAAACTGATAAAACACCTTGTAGATGACTATAATTAACTTAATATGGATCTTTACAAGCCAAAATATGATCATAACAATAAAAAACATTAGTGAGATAAGGATTCTCATCCTTCTTCCTTTTGGAGTTTTTTTAACTGAGGAGGGTTAACCTAGTGATTCACTCTTTAAGGATCAATAAATTGAATTGTATTCTCTAATACAATTACTTAAACATATATACTCTTTGTAACTAAAAAATGAATGATTGATTGCTTTAATATTTTATGATGATTAACTGCTTTCCAAAACCTAAACCAGTGCCTAATTCTTGGGCAAAGTGTCAATATCAAATATAAATCCACAATAAATAGATTAATGAAAATACAATGCAGTTCAGATAGAATGCCTTACAAACTACCTTTTCACTCCCATACCCTTGTATCAGATCTTTACACCAATGTTTAACTTTCTCGAATCACCTATAAGAATTACTCTCTCCTTGAAAGAAACTTACAAGTAATTGCACAATCACCTTGTAACTGGTATATTTAAGATGCCTTACAAATTAAACATGCAAGAGCTTAAACAAAAATACAAAGAGACAACAAATGATATAGAACATAAACTGCAATGTATTTTATTAATATGTTACAACTTCAATACATTAAAAAAGACTAAAAGCACAAAGCTCAGACAAAATTGAGAAGTTTGCCTTGTAGTTGTATATTTCACCATCCTTACAATTATGTTCTATCTTTCTATTTATAGAGTCTTAGCCATCTTGGAATCCTTAAAGACTAAGGATGCAACAAGCTTCGGATGGCTTAGACCTAACCCTAAAAGATACTAGAAGACAAAATACAATAAGACCTTCAAGAGGTGGAAAGACAAAATAGGAAGACAATTAGATTTGATCTTCAAATCTTTAATAGCTGGCACCTTTGTCTATAAATATTCTGGATAGCCTCAAATAGTTATTGCGATATCTAGTGATCGCCAATACAGCCTAACTTACACTAGTCTTACTAATGACTAACCTCCATGTGCTCATAGATCAGGTGCTAGGTGTCTCTTCATTCCTTGTCCAATATATCTAAGTCAACTATTGCAGGCTTCTTTTCCTTGGGCTTGGTGAGAAAATCTCATGTTGCATCTTCTGCCTCTGTAGGCCAATTAAAGCTTTGAATGCGTTGTAATTGTTCCTTTTGTATTTCCCATCTGGCATCTGTAATGCTCTTGACATCTGTAAAAAACTTATTAAATTTTGTTTCGGCTTTGAATGCCTCATCTAAGGTCTGATTAAACCTTTCCATATCACATTCACCACTGTCAGATATAAATACCTCTTTATTAGGCACTAAAATATTGAATTCACCTCTCCATACTTGTACTACCTTAATCTCATCATTTTCTCCCTTTGTAGGAGGAATAAATTTATTGTATCCTAAGCCAAACATGTTGATCCTAGCCTCAATCTAAATTGCCTTGCCCTTGAAGAAAGATAAGGTAACCCCAATCTACTCAATTTCCTCGCCCACTTATGTCACAATCTTAGGGAGATCTTCCCTTAGTGGTTGTAGGGCTGCTAACCTCTCAAACAAAGCTTTCCTAACTGACCAGGTTCCAAAATAAGGATTTAAAATTGAAACATAATTATTTATCTTTGTTTGCAAGCCATGCAACTTTTTGTAAGCATTGTATACTAAATCAACCTTATTTTCAGCACATTGATCCTATGTTGTAAGATATTCTCCAAGGATTCAAAAGCCTCTTTATTCTGATATTTTTCCTTCTGCTTTGTCTCCTTTGAAATATCCCCTACATCCTTAGTTTGTACTAGGGCATCCAAAACTTGATTGGGTGAAGCAAGAATAGTCTCAGGGATTTACTGTAATTTCAAATTTAGTTCTGCCACTAGCTTTTCTAATGCATTGATCTATATCAAGCATAGCTCTCTATCCTTCACTACATCACTTGATTCATCAAACAATTTCTGATATCTCTTTGACATTTGTCCAACTTTAGCTTCATTTAGATGAGAAAAATGAGTAAGGGCCTGTGATATTTCCAAATATCTATTGTTATGGATAGAACATATGATCTTATCACCATCCATTTTTCTTGTACATTAATAAGTGATGGCTTCTAGGTCTTGGGACCCAGAGCCCACATGGCTAAAGTTTGGGATTGTGCATTATATCCACATCCCCTAATCATTTCTCCTACCTATGTCTTTGAAGACAATTTTATATCATGCTACCTTCTTATTTGATCTATGATAAAGGTAGAGGATAGATCCTATCCTTCCACCAGTAGCATCCCAATAGATTTAACCAATTGTCTGGCTTCTTCTGGTGTCATGGTTTTTGTCTCAGGGTTATATTCCTGTAGAGCCTGCAAGGCTTCACTTGACACTAATTCACCTCCTGCTAATTGCAATTGTGACCCAACTTGTTGTTTCTTTTCCTAGATCAAGAAGTCCTTGAATTCTTTAGTTTTGATGAAATTTTCATCACTCAAGAATTGCTCTTTCTGAAGCTCTCTTTCATCCTGACATAGTAAAAGAGGTATTTCAACATCTTCTTCTACATCTTCTCTTTTCTTCTTTCCTTACCTTATTAATTTACTGAGATAATGGTCATAAGATTTGTTTAACATGATCAAAGCACTCACTTTATCTTTTTTATTCTTCTATGTCTTAACATCAGAAGGCTCCCATGTTTCCACTTTCTGTTTCTTCTTAGGAGGTTCACCAGTCAAATCAGCCTTATTTTCTTTATTTAAATCCATTATTATATTCTCCTCTATTTGAGGTGGTTGATCTATTAGAGGAGGGATATGCATTGAATAGTTGCTATCACTATACTCTAAGGAAGAGTGCTTTTTAGGACCTCTTGTTAGGACCTCTGTCCTTATCTTCTATCTTCTCCTCAAGATGGTTACACAATGTGCCATAAGATTCTATCATTTTATAGAGTCTTTGCAAGTAAGGAACATCTGGGAAGTAACCTTCAAAAATGGATCCCTTTCTTCTTGAGTTGTTCCAGATCCATTAGCTATTGGAACTAATCATCCCTTCCTACAAATTCATCATCTTCTAATATGTTCCTTATAAGGTTCTCCTCTACACAATGCTAATGTTCTTTGGTATTTGGAATAGTTGGTGTCAAGAGTTTCTTTGCACTGAATATGAAACCATTTGTGTCAACATACCTATACAAGGAAACATTCATTCTGAAATGACCCAACCATCTATTTACTGAGTCCAATTCCCTCTTTCCAATTGTGAAGCCATAAACTTTAAACTGTCGAGGTCTAAAAGTACCTTTTCTATGTGAAGCCAAATGCTCCTTATCTATCAACATCAGTTTCCCAGTGAAATCCATAATATCTATGCTTGGTGGCACACGATATGGTAGTATATGTGATGGCTGGGAGCAACCATAAACCATTATCAAAGTAAAATCTTTATTATAGTATAAATCTCCCTAGTCATGGTCTCATGTCCACTTGTCCACAAACTGACAAGGCCTGAGAAGCTGCAATACCTTGATTGGTGATCTTGTCATGTTTACTCCTAAACAACTTAGAATTGGATATACCATCCAATTCTGAAAGGAAGAAAATTCATTTTCCCTTGATGTATAATTCCAAACCCTTCACCAGAGCTGTATAGGGTTGGATTAGCCTTGGTAGAATCTCCTAGGTCTCAAATTTTGCAAATCCATGATATTGAAATTATAAAACAAACTCAAATGCCTCAATAAAGAATATTGCAAGAATTTAGGGCTAGGTTCCTTCTTCTATATGTCTACAAACCCTTGATGCATTTGGTCAATCACATACTAGTTATAGTCATAATCTATGCTAACACGTGGACTCTAAAGATCCAAAATAATTATTAGAATATCTGAAGATATCTTGTCACTACCCCCATCAACTCCTAAAACTCTACACAGCCCATAGGAAATATATTTCATATAAAAGGATAAATCTTTGTAGAAATAGGGTGTAGTGGAATTAGGAATGACCACTATATAATTTATGGTGTTTTTGGGTACATGAACTTGAATCAACTTAGCCACAATGAAGGCTTCCCTAACATACCTAGCTTCCAATGCTTTTAGGCCTATCTCTTTAGTGCAGGGGTTGTAAATATCTAAAGCTTTCATAAAAGATGTCCTATCTAGAGTAACTAGGGTTGTTCCATCATTCTTCTTGATGGTCTTAGAGATGGTATCATATCTACTAGCCAATTCAAGAAACAAATCTACATCTACAAAGATGTCTGGCACTATCAATTTGGCTAACCTTGATGTCCATGGGTTTGAAACAGGAATAAGACCATCGCTATTTTTATGATAGTAGTTAAAAAGATGGTATCCAGAATTATCAGGAGTCTTAGTATCTCTACAATATGACATATTATCTCCAAGGTATTCATCATTTACATTTTTCCCCTGATTAGTCCCTGGTAGAAGAGTCACAAATTCATCAGAGTAATTCCTTTTTCCTTTTTGATCATCTTCAACGTCTCCACTCTCTCCACTGGTTGAAGCCACACTTACTGCTTGACTCATCTTTTCTGCTCTAATCTGAACAATATTAATCAAACTCTTGTTTCTTCACACTGCATCCTGGATAATTCTATTCTTCTGAGAACTAATACTCATGCAATTTTAGATATGTATTCTAAAACCTTGGTAAATTGAAATGAGCAACATAAATGCTTATGTATTCCTGAGAAATTAATGCACCAATCTATTTGATATCATGAAACTATTATTCACTCACTTCTGCAATTACTCTATGTGATTTGATATCAATTTCTCTTAGCCGTGGAGCCTGAGGTAGATAGGTGATCAATTTTGAAAAAAGGCCAATTGAGACAATCATGAGTGCTTTTGGCAGTTAAAAAAACCTTATTATATGAAAAATAAACTCTATGCTTGATACAATTGGCTCACACTATTACAGCTCAGTGGACTTCATATATGCTGTCAAAATCCTTTTGTTTTGATTGGCTAGTGACTGTACATCATGGTGTGAGACAAAAACCCTTATAACTTTACCTTACTCATACTCCGGTTCTCTTTAGCGACCACCCAATTTTTCTATCTCCTTTTCACTAAAATTTAGCCTTAACTCTAGTTTTATCATGAGATTTAATGCACATCATGTGATTTGAAATCATCAACGGTTCAAATCTTTCATATTAACCGTGCTTTCAAACTAACTTAACCTTATTTCTTTCAGAGATTACACGACTGAAGAAACTCAAAGTAACTGAACTATCTAGCTTACCATGAGTTTAGTTAGAGATTACCCAACCATCATTAGATCCTCTTTAAATCTAATGGTAGTCGCTAGATCTCATAACATTTCACTTAACCCTTGTTTTCTTTAGATATCTTGCAACTGAACAAATATAACCATGTCTTAACCTTGGTGAATTAGTGAGACTTCACAACTGAATGAATCTCTTAGTCGCTGAAAGTTTTATGTAACTTGGAGTTTAATTTGAGATTAAATGATAGCCCTCCAATCTTTCTTTTATTCAACAACTGGCGTTAAGTCTCTCATTCTTGATGTAATTTATGAAATCCTTATAAGATTACACACCTACTCTTGATTCATGCTTCATCTTACGGTCTGCATTAAATCTTAGGAGCTTTTACTAATCAGCACTGTCATCTTGTGATTAAAATTTAGCCATAAGATGATCTGAGCATCTACAACTATCATTGAATCTCTTAAGTTTTAACTTAACACTTGTTTCCTTCTGAGATCTCACGACTGAATGAAAATCAAACCAAACTTTAACTCTAATTTATTTGCGATACTTCACGGCTGAAGAAACTCAAAGTCGCTAGATAATTTCTTAACTCTGGGGTTTCATTGGAGATTTTGTGCAAACCACAAGATCTGGATTTAAATCAACAGTCTGTGTTAAATCTCTTAATCCTTCAAAGCATATTCTTTTTCTTATGAGATAACATGACCAAAGAATTGCGCTGAGTCTCAAAATAAAAGGGAATATTTAGAAAGTTTTAAGAGACTACGCGACTGACTTAAAACATTAAAAAGATCACATGACTTAAGTGATTTGAAATTTTTGAATAAGGTAACTACAAATTAGAAGCCAATCCCAAAGAACTAGGGTTTTTGATTTGACAAGGATAAAATTGACCTAGAACCTAGGGTTTTACACATTTCATTGATTTTATCACTTGGAGAACAATAGTTGTAGGGATAATTTGGTAGTACTTTGAACATGAATTGACATATATGAAAGAACATCAATGGGAACCCAAAAATTTTATAGCAAGATTTAAAAACTGGAAATATAACCAACACCTATTACAAGATCAAAACCTCCAACTCATGTCATCAATCTTCAAGTCTTTCTACTATCAAATTCTTCACATCCCCCACCTCAATCAGCTCACCCTTTTGAATTTTTTTTCAAGTTGACACTTAAGACCGTGTTAGAAAATATACAGCTTTGTTAGAACTTGTAATGTAGGCCACAGGAGGAGATTCTTCTTTATGGAGGTCCTGGAAATCCACAAGGTGTGTAAAATATAGATAGAGATTCATGCAACCTCAACTAAAATAAGATATGTTATCATGAAATATTATCTATTAAATTCCTTTAGTTCCCCACTAATGATGAGCTAATGAAAGGTAAAAAGTTTTGGCAATTACATGGACAAAAAGATTGAGACCAATTATTTTGGTCTCTTGGGCTCTGATATCTTTAGTCCTAGCTACTCGGTAAGGCCTGAAAGACTTTTACCAGTTGATCCTTGAGAAGAATCACTGCCTTGCCTTTATGTACACTGCAAAGGATCCTCACCAAAGGGGGTTCCCAAACCTGCATATGAAATTCATTTATCCAATGTTAGCTTACATCTTATATGAAGATCAATCATAATCAAATTCACCCATTAGGCCTACTTCCTATGAAAAATTCTCATTAATGTTATGCCCTTAAAAACATACCTATGTCCACTCCTCCAATGTCCTTATATTTTTCCTTCTCATACACAATCATTAGTCCTGTCCATACTCATGGTTACAACCCAATATCACCAAACAAATTACAAGAATATAAACATAATTTATTCAAATTACCCAGCTTCAATTATATCCAAACCACTCATAGATGCCTTCTTCTGGTAATGTTGTTGAAGACAAAATACTGAAGTTATCAACCAATCTGACGATGTCAAGTATGACTTGAAACTTTGGATGCCCAAAAGATAGGAAGAGAGACAATGTTCGTTTGTATCTCTCTCTTCCTGTCTTTGGGCATCCAATGCTCGAAGTCATACTTGAAGGATGGTCATTTGTATATCTCTCTATCTTCCTATCATTGGGGCATCTGATGCTTCAAGTGATTGGAGGATACAACAATTCAATGACAAACATATAAACCATTCAATGTAAACCATACAAACATATAAAAAATTCAATGACAAACATACAAACAATTCAATGTAAACCATCAAGTTTAGATTAATGTTTTTTTGTAACAACCTCATGTAAGTCCTGAAAGACTTATACCTATCGATCCTTGAGAAGAATCATTGCCTTGTCAATACCTGCAGATCCTTGAGAAGAATCATCACCAAAGGGGGTTCCGGTTCCTGCATAAAAAATTCATTTATCCAATGTTGCCTTACATCTTATATGAAGATCAATCATACTCATCTTATCCTAGTAACACTAATGGATTCTATGTTTGGAGCACAACATTGAGAAAACAAGATTTTTCAAGTTCACTTCAATAATAAGATTTATTATATGATTGGAATTTGTAGTAATTCCAATGGATTGTATAGTTATAGTATATATAAACTTTAATAATACAAGTTTATACATCTAATAAAAAAATTTATTATAAAAGAGACTATATTGCACTAAGATGCAATGGTAAACTTGGATTGAAGTAATGACCCTTATTTTTAAGTAAACTGATGATGTGGTGAGTCTACCATTTTGGTGAAAATGGAATTTGTAAATTTTCTTGGAGTTGGACTATTTTGAGTCGGAGGCATTTGATATACATCAACAATCTCATAATTTGGCTATCATATCTGTAATCACATATCTTTGTATCCATGCCTCCCAGTGCAAATACATATCATGGGAGGGGCCTTTTTGTACTGATGTAATTGATTACACAACATTCCAGTAATTTTTATTGATCTCTGAATTCTGCAACAATATTGTGTTATTATTGTATTACCATTGGTTTTTTTGTGTCATTTATCACTTGGGAAATTTTATATTTATATTATCAAGGAGCTCATGAATTGATATGTTGAGGTTTTGGGTGGTGGATTTTCCATGGTGAATCCCTTAAAGAAATTGAACCAATTTTTGTTCATTTCCTAAAGAAGTAAAAATACACTAGAAGAAACCCCCTCCATAGAATTCCTTCTTGAAAAGGGACCAAAATTGGTAGAAGGAATTGGACTAGTATGATGATGAGTGACATTTAGTTTCTACTTTGAGATTGCTTTGAGAAAAAAATTTCCATTTTCTTTGGTCTGGGAACTAGATGTAGTCCTCGCCCCTTATTTGTCTTATTTTTGTCGAAATTGGACAAGCTATGCAATTGCTTCACAATTCTTTATCTAACTTGGAGCCAACAATATGAAGAATCAAATTTCTTCATAAATTAGAAACATGTGATGGTTGGGAGAGGCTTATAGAATCCTCTAAAACATTGAGACAGATCACTTGGTGGAGTTAAGATCCAACTGTAAAATGGGAGTGGCATTTAATTGGTTGGATTCACATTAGACCAAAAAAAGACCAAAAACCATAGTAAGAGTTCAAGGAGATGTCATCTAAAGATTCTAAACACACCATTAAGTGCCAAATGGAGAATCCAACAAAGAATTAGAAAAAGCATTAGGCTTTCCTAAGAGGAGGATAGATCAGCTAAAAGGGGGGAATTAAACTCATCATCAGCAAAATAAAATACCTTAATCCTGGCACTAGAAAGAAGGGGAAATGCAACACTACCCTAGAAGCTAAGTTCTTACAATTGAGGGGGGGGGGGGGGGGGAGATTATCCATTTTGAACCATGCGTAGTTAAAAGGGAAAAAAGCATAAGACCAAGGAACTCAATTGGCCGAAATTCGAAGTAGAAACAACTCTTTTATTAATCCACACAAGCATTCTATTAATCTTAGTTGATAATTTTAGAAAGTTGGATTTTTTTTGAGTTGAAGATCAGGATACTATTTTTATCTTTAGTGAATTGATGAAAACCTTCCTTGAAACTCAGATTAGCCAACCAGTCAATAATTTTATTCTTCTCTCCTTGTGTGGAGAACACACCATTTCTTAAAATTACAATGAAGGCTCTTTGCCTTTAAAATAAGGTTCTTGAATCTCCAATTGAAGATATTACCTTTTTAGATTCATTTCCAACTAATTGGGAATTTCCTTCAACAATCAAATTTCTAATACTAAAGCCAATGCTGAATTTGAGACCTAACACCAGACCCTTTTGTTTGACAATATTGTTGGAGTTGGTTCTAGTAGGGTACCAAAAACCACCAACTCACTCTTATAATCCTTGAGGATAGCCCTACTCTTAAAATCCTAGGTTATTCTTAGCAGCACCATCAAAGTCAAGTTTAAACCAACCTGTACTCATAAATGTTACTGTAGTATGTAATTCAACATAAGATATCAACCTGTACAAATGACTGAGGTTGGAAGACGTCACTGCACACATCTCTCAATGTTGGATTTTTTCTCTATATATAATTGATTCTATATAGTTGTCATAAACCTATGTTGATTTCTAAGTTTCCAAAACAACAAAAATCAAATTTAACAACACACATTAAGTAATTAAATCAAAGAATGCTTGTTAATAATTGATTGTGCAAGTTTTATTAAGAGGAATATTCAAGGATAATTCATGTCAAAGGAGGTTTGTTTTTCCAAGAAAGTAAAATAGTTTGGTTTATAATTATAGTTTATAGTGTGAAAATATACATAATTTCCTTGGTTTATAGTTGTTGTTTATATAATGAAAACTGATATATTTCTCTTGAATTATAGTTGTTCATAAAGTTAAACATGCATTCTCTTGCCAATGAGTTTGGATTTTTCTTGGCATGCATTTACTTCTCTCTAAGTTGTGTTTTACCTCCTTTGAATCGCATGTTTTTGCCTAGTTGTTTGTCCTTTTTCATGACTTTTATAATTTCATTTATTAGCCTTGGTTGTGGAGGGATTAGCTTTTATTTTTTAAAAATTTCTATGGCTACATTTGATCCTTTAACTGCCCACACACTTGCTAGTATAAAAAAGAGCACTCTTCTTTTAACCTGCATTAACCTCTAAGGAAACTATGAATCGCTTTTAGCACAAAAGATAACTTTAAAAAGTAACCTGCATTAACAAGTAACTATGATTTTTTTTAACACAAAAGATAATTTTAGAAGACATATTGACTTGACCATAATGTGTTACGAAGTATTTATCAAAGTCAAGGTTTGCTAAGTATAGATAATAGTATATCTACAATGTGATTTGTGTTATGCAAGAACCACGATAATGAATTGATTGCATTCCTTTGTATAGGGTCAAACATTGAACATCTTATTATTCTAATTAATTAGACCATCTCTTTCACATAGCAATTTCATTCAACTTTAATCAAAGTTATGAAAATGACTTTGACATGTTCACAGTATAATAATGAAATATCAAGCATAAGTAATTATTTTTATTTTTCAAAATTATACATTTATCTATTAAAATAAAACTAACTAAAAATCCACTAGAAAACTAGAAGAATACTAATTGAGAAAATAAACTCAATGGGAAAAAATTATAACATGGAAGAACTAGTTTATAATTTCTATCCACTCAACAATATAAAATGAGTCAATAAATTGAATAACAAGACATATTTAAAAGAACAAAATTTAACAAAGACACAAATAAGTATAATAAAATATTTTAGTAAATGGGAAAATCTGATTTCAATAATCATAATAGAAATTATTACAATCTATATTTGAAAATCATAGTTGAACAAGTATCTAGCATCCAAAAAACATTTAATGTAACAATAAAATCCACATATAATGGCATAGAGAATGAGTATATTAAAACTTGTATACATGAGATATTAATCATACAATCACCATTTGTGTTATATCTTTCAATGCAATTATGATACTCGAAAAATTGCACCAAATGTGATAATGGATGATACATGTGAGAATGGACCTCCCAACCTAGCGAGCTTTGTCATTTTGCAAGTTCAAATCCAACTCAAAATATTTCTATTAAAGAAATATGACTTAGGATGAAGTTACACTTGCAAGTAACTACACAATATTTCCTCTACTCTAGCAAATAATACCTACAATGAATCTATAAAATTGTTCTTGAAAATTTAATTATTAAGAATGTTACTTGGTATAAGTTAGGTGTGTATAGTATTATTCATTTTTTATATTTGAAATGTGAATAGTTTTCCAAAAAAAAAAATTAAAACATAATGATTTTGTTAATTTGCACTGTAACATTATGTCTAAGAATATCACCGACAATGAATCTTTTAAGGATGAGGGAGGATGTAAGCCAAAGTGCTCTTAATACAATGTAGAAATATTCCAAATCAACACTTTATCAAAGAGACATCAATACCATCCTTAAAATCACCAAACAAGATGATCGTACCACAGACAAAATAAGCAATTGCAGCGAAATCCACTTTCTTGATCCACAAAATTTTTACATCAACCTCCTCTTCTCCCTTTTTGGGATTGTTTACAAGATATATATGTTTTTTCCTCTCAAGGAAACCAACAAACAACCTTATAACTATCCTCAAACTGACTACAACAGTCTTCTAACTGACTATCCTCCTAATCTTGACAATTACAAAAGATGTAAAAGGTTGTCAACTCAAAAACTATGTATTATTACCTTTAAACACTTGAAAATGACTATTAAAATACTTAAAATATATAAACCAACCCTTTATACTACCCTTTAGCCCATTAGTCCTCACTATCCCTCATTTAGAGAACATTACATTTTTAGGCACTTTAGTGCATTTTACAACATTTGATGGCTCTAATGGACAAATTACATCTTTTAGGACCTTATAGGTCATATGCCATTAAAACGTGACCATGAATGATCTTATTTGTCTTCTCCCCTCCTTGGATCTCCACCAAGGATTCATGGTGACCCCTGTAGCCATGTTGTTCCTACACCAGTAAGGCTTTGTGTCATGGTTATGAGTGATTAAACAAAGAAGAAAGCACTAGGACAATAGACAGTAATAAGGAAGTGTGAATTAAAAATGAATCTTGTTGGTCAATGAAGGGAAATAATAGGTTAGTACTTCTAAAAAATTGAAGGGTTTGTGCCTCTAAAAGAATGAGGGGTTGGTGCCTCTAGTAGGTTGTGTTGGATATTTGCTTCTGTGCAAATAGTTGATTGTATGTTTGTCATTGATGACAACATATAATATACAGTAGTGTCCTGTGAGAAATTATCAGTACAAATATTCTGGATCCTTACGCATTTACATCTATGTTGTAGACATGTTCTGGATGTAATGTTCATACACAGAGATTCAGATATGCAGTTTCAGTTGAGTTATGTTAATATGTTTTGGCATTTACAGTTTCTGGATATTATCTGTTAAGAGCTGACATATTTACATTGTTTCTTGAGTTGCACCTATCTTTGGGATATGCGTGTTTGTATTCATGTTTAGTTATGAGTTAATGATGATTATCCAAAGGCGCTAAACATGTTTTAACATAAGCGTGATGTTTGAGTTAATTTGGTAGAGCCGACTATGTGAAGCAACACGTCTATTCATTTTGAGTTGCGCGGTCATTACTTTGATTGCGTGCTTAGTTAAGCCAACAATGAAGTTATTGAAGTGTTTCCTACAGCCATCGTGACCTTATCCTTGGGAAAGATACATATAGCAGTTCAAATGTGATTGCAAAGTGTGAATGAAGAGAAAAAAGAAAAAGATAGAGCAGTGCAGAAAGCTAGATAGTAAGTCTACATCATTCATCAATTAAAGATCTATGTTAAGAATTAGAAGAAGATTACAATTCATTGGAAGTGATCAAGACAACAGGTCTACTCAAACAGTTCATTTTTAGATATAGTGTATATCTGCCATTCAGAAGGTTGCAACCTTCACCATTTGAGCAATGAGCTCTTGGACAGTGAGTCCTCACCCCTAACAGGGTTATTTGTAAAAGACTCCTAACAGGGTCTGACCTTTGACCAGGTCTCTGTACTTATTGCATTGTAAACATCAACTCCTAACAGGGTTGCAAGATCTTCTAACAAGGATCATTATAAAATAGTATAGTTATTTGTGGGTGCTAATTCCCACCGGGGTTTTTACCTAATTTTTTTTTCCCCATTACCAAAATTATGTTGTTCACTTCTGTGTTATCTTATTGAGTTTATGTTTAAATAAATTATGTACTTAATTGAAAAAAGAATTGAATCTTGTAGATAACTGATTCACCCCCCCCCTTCTTAGTTATCTCTTGGGACTATTCCTAAAAATTGGTATTAGATCCAAGTGCCTTGGAGAGAAAGCTTAACCGCTTAAGGTAGATCAGATGGCATATTTTAGGAAAGAGAGTCTTAATTTTGATGGAGAGAATTATCTTGATTGGAAGAACAAAATGATAACACATCTACAGTGTGTTGGTTTTGACATTTTTGAAATAGCCACACAAGAATTTTTTGTTCCCTCTCTGAAATACCTTGCAAGAGATGATGCTACTAGTAAACAAAAGGAGGTATTCACCGCTAATGAAATTGCCAAGGAAGCCCTTATAAGTGCATTATCTGACAGTGAATTCTCTGAGATCAAGAAAGTAGATAGAGCCTACACCATATGGAAGTATTTAGAAGATATGTTTGAAGGAGATATTCAAGAAAAGAATGCACAGAGAAAGACGTGGAAAAAGAGGTATAACAACTTAGAGATGCTACCTGAAGAGAACATCAGAGCTTAAAATTAGAGGATTAATGAAGTAGTCTCAGGAATCATAAACAATGGTGGAAAAATTTCAGAGGAAGATATAATGCACAAACTGATGGCTATATTGACAGAAGACTATGAGAGAAAGATCAATATATTAGATGAGACTATGCAATTTTCAAAAGACTTAAAGAGAGAGACCTTGATTAGAAAAATATTTTCATTTGAGATATCAAGATTGAAGATAGAACCTAAAAGTGAAACAACTTTTAAAGCCTCAGTGCATGGTAAGAAATTCTTGAACAGCTCTAGTAATAATGTGAAAGAAGAAGTGGATATAGAACTAGAAGAAATAATTGCTATGATTTCCAAGAAAGAAAGGAAAGGTAAAGGAAAATATGAAGGACAACTACCATTCAAATGTTTTTCATGCAATAAAGTTGGCCATTTTGGATCCAAGTGTCTTACAAGAGTCAAGAAGTTCAGATCAGATTACAAGCCCAAATATACTAAGGAATGCTATCATGCTGAAGATGGTGTAACTGATGATGACTCAAGATAAGATGAAATTGGATTTGTTTCCATTAAAGACATTGAGAAAATGCTTGAAGAAATAGACATTGAAGATGAAAAGAAAGCACAAGAGTTATCATTAGTTTCCAAAGCAGCCATCATAACTGAATGGATCATTGACAACGATTGTTCACATCACATGACAAGAGACAAAGACATATTTGTACAACTAGACAAGTACAAGGGTGGTATGGTTAGATTTGAAGACAACACTCCAAAACCTATCATAGGCAGAAGTTCTATTACCTTAGAAGGAAAGAACAAGACAGATGATGTTCTTTATGTTGATGGTTTACATCATAACCTACTAAGTGTTGGACAATTTCTTGACAAAGGATATCAGTTGGAATTCAAAGAAAAAAAGTGCATCATTAACAACAAACAAGGAGATATGATTGCATCAGTCTCTAAGACTAAAGGTAATGTTTTTCAGCTCAATTCAGAAGTAATTTTTTTTTTTGCAAAAGTAGATGACAGTTGGATATGGCACAAAAGACTTTGTCACATCAATTTTGACAACATAGTAAAGATAAGAAATGTAAAGGTAGTAAAAGACCTTCCTAGTATTGCAAGACCAGTTGATACTATGTGTAGGGAATGTGTGATTGGAAAGCATGTAAGGAGCTCATTCAGAAGCAAGCAGAACTCAACAGAAAACAAATTGGATCTAGTGCATACAAACTTATGTGGTCCTACTCAAACAAGATCATACTATGGAGAAAGGTATTTTATTTTGTTTG
>MU226505.1:420191-439204 GCA_018584345.1 Thuja plicata | reverse complement strand
CCTTTATTAAAACCAATATTTAGGGGCATTAGTCATTTTCAAAATTGGCCTTTAGGGGCTAGGTTTTAGGCACTAACCATGCCTTAGATTTAGGGATGTGCTATTTTGGAGGAGCTAGTTGTTAGGCATCATTTAGGCCTTTGTTTTAGGGATGATCTTTATGTTTTGGAGGGTCTTTTTGGAGGGAGATCTGATTTTCAAGATTAGCCATGTGGGCTATTTAGTGGACCTTCATTTTCATAGTTAGGGTTCAGAATCAAGGAAAAGGAGGTTTTAGTGAGCTATTTTGTTCCTATACCACTTTTTCATGCATTTTGTATCCGTTGAGTTACAGATCTTGGAGAAAAGGCTCAAAGTGAATTCATTGTTCTTGGATGCCTTGGAGATACTATTTGTAACCTAATTGTCAGATTTTTGGAGGATAATAAAGTAGATGATCTATTTTTCCTATATGCTCTTGAGTTTTGATTTCAGAATCCTGTTTCATCTTTCTTCATAAGTGTTATTCATTTTGGTAGCTAGGAGAAGTGATTGTTTATTATTCCTCCTCTACATGGACAAGATCTAGACCTCATGAATAATATGTATGTTTGTTGACTGATTAAGTTATTTGTGGTCTATGCCCTAGCAGCCAAGTCATTTAACCTATATGTTGATCAGAGATTTGAAGTATAAAAATGTGGTATATGAGTTAGGATTACTGCATTGGTTTTCCAAATAAAGTCTGATTTCATTTTGGTGTATCACCCCATTTCCCATTTAGTTTTAAATCATTCTTCCCTTTTCCCATTAAGTTACAAACCAGGAGGTGATATTCTATACCAAATAGATACCGGCCTAGAATCCAGAGACTCTTCCTCATCCATAGTTCACCCACAGCTAGAGGAAGTTTCCATTATCAGGATGGAATTGTGGTGTAGCCCTAATGCCTGAGTTGGGGTGACAATTCTAAGCCTGAACAATAACACTAGCACTATCAATATGTCAAAGAACCCTGTGATGCACACAAAGACAAAACACATTGAGATCAAATATCATTTTCTAAGAGAAAAAGTTGCAGACAAAGAATTAAATTTGGATTATGTGAGCACTAAAGAATAGTTAGAAAACATTTTAAAAAATCCATTATCAAAAGATACTTTTGAGTATCTCAGGGAGAAGATGGGAGTAATTCCCTTTCCTGAGTCTGACTAGAACTTGCAACAAAAGCATCAGTCCTTGGTGACTGATGAGTGGTTGACTACTCTACCAAAATTTTGTTGTTCACTTTTGTGTTATCTTGTTTATTTTATGTTTAAAGTAATTCTTTACTTAATTGGAAAAATAATTGAATCTTGTAGATAACTGATTCACCCCCCCCCCCTCAGTTATCTCTTGGGACTATTCCTAACAGGTTGAGCCTACAAACTTTGCTAATCAAATCTGGGCCAAAATATGAATGTAATTATAAATGTAATACATATATAATTTATGTAGGTTCATTTTTTGTGTGTTTTTTTATGTGTACATTTGAAAGGTGTGGTTGACGTGTGAGTATGTGGGTGATTTTGTGTGAGTAGCATCTCAATAATTCTGTGTGGTTTGTTTGAAGATCATATGTTATATGTTGTTATTGATTAGATTATGAAGAATATATGATGCATAGGCCAGTGGTAAATCAAAAATATTCTCCTCCACTAGAATCCACATCTTAATTTTGCACTCTTTCAACTCTTCCACTCTTCCACTCATGCATCAATGCATATTTACCAATATGGTGTTGTGACTGTCCTAACTCACCCACACTTCACTTCCCTTTAAAGACCTATCCACTTAGATCATTCTCTATAGATCCACCAATCATTTAAAAAAATTACTCTTCTACATATCCCCCTACAACCCTTAATGTCTTCTCCAAACAAACTACAATGCATCCCCACACTTGAATGCAAAACTCACACTTGATGTCCTCTAGGATAGTCAACTTCTCCTTCTTGAACAATCACTAAAACTAACCATTACAATGTATCCCTCACCCTTAAGTGAAATGAGACACCATATAGGTCTTCTTATACCCTCATATAATATTTTCCATGCACCCACCATATTCCTTTGATCCCTTAAAATTAACTTCTAATAAAAACAAAACCAGTTACCAAGTCACTATCGTGCCTATGACAGTCTTCACAAACTCTAAACTTTTAATTGTCTGACCCTGTCCTTGGGCACCCTTCCTTCTCTAATGCCTTGGAAATGAAGGGTAATCTCCCTCCAACACTCCTTTGTGCCTCCAAGACACTAACTCCTTTTTGGACAAGTCTTCAATATTCAACTATGACTGACAGAATGTTGCTACTATGACTGTACATTCACTTCCCTACAATTAAACACATGCCAAATGATGTATGGTGCTCTGCAACCTCCAAGGAAGTCAATTTACACCCCCCCTCATCACTCCCCAAGATTAGAGGGTTGATCCACATATAAACTAAGAGAAAACACATCTTTTGTGTCTCAATTTACCCTATTGGAGGGTTAGGACAAGTTTAATAAAATGCAGACATATTTTTCCCTACTCAATCAAATGAAGTGATTCCAAAAAAAAATGAATTTAAATCACTAATCCATTATCCCAAATAAATAATTTATCAAAGAGACATCAATACCATCACTAAAATCACTGAACAAGGTGACTGTTACCCAAAAAAGACAATGAATAACATAATATGCATTATTTTATTAATTAAAAATTTATAAAAAAATGCACTCCCCCAACAACACCTCTCTTTGTCTAAGGATATTACATATAAATAGACCTTTGTCCATCATTAATAGATCGGCCAACTTCTTATAACTATTAGAATAATTGAGAGGGGGGGGTGAATCAGTGGCCTCAATAATATTCCAATAATATAAACCCAAAAAACTTATTACTGCAATTATAAGCCTCTACTTATCTTCAGTCCTAGAAGATGATTGCCTTTAGATAAACTCAACAAATAAATACTTCTCGGAGTTCACTATTAAACCTTATTCTTACTATTTACCGATTAGTAGTTTTTTATTTACCGAAATGCAGTAAATAACTTAGTGTATACCGATCAATCTAGATTAGTTACGTGTAATGCAAAACACTAAAGTAATCACTCATAAACACATTGACACATGGATTTCTAACATGGAAACCTTGTTAAGGGAAAAACCACTTTGGACCGATAACCCAAAATTTTCACTCTTCTGAAGTGAGCTCAGTGAAGAGCCAAACCTGTTAAAGGTTACAAACACAGTGTTAGGTGTGACCTTGTTAGAGGATTTAAATAGAATAGTTTGTCACTTGACATCGGGCATCTCTATGCTACCTTTTATGACCAAACCCAGTGTATTTTGTCAAATGGTATCTGGTATCTCATGCTATCTTCATGACCAAACTTTTTGATAATCCTTGGGACGTATCTCAATATAGAAAGGATTGTTAAGTCCTGCGCGGTTAAGAGACTTTCTGATCCAATGGTTAAACTAAATTAGTAAATGATTTATTCATACATACAACTTAGACTTTCAGATTTTTAGATCTATTGTAAGCTCATAATACCTTCTGATCAATGTATCTTTTCAATACCTTTGCTCCACTTCTTTCTGCTTGGTGATGTTGTGCTTCTCTATTGCTCGGTGTCTGTAGAAATCTTTAGTTCTTTCCTCAGCTTGATTAATCAGGACTGTATGAAGTTTTTCTTCACCAGTTTCTCTCTAGCATCCTTCTTCTCTATTCACCCCTAATTCACAATGAATTAACTTGTCTCTTTATAGACATGATATCATTGTTTCTTAGTTCTTGACTTTCTTGTTCTTGGCGTGATCCGCAATTTTAGCCAATCTTGCTTTAAATCTTTACTTCAGTTTTATCCCATAGATTTCTCTTTGACAACTAGAATAAAAAAACTTTAAATCTTTCTCTTATCTGTGGCTTTAACTTGATGATGAAAACAATATTAACAACCAGTTAACTCCTTCTTTAGCTCTTACCAGCTAAGTCTTTTGTCATTTCTAAACTTCAGTTCCTTTCAGTGTTTTAACTCTTAGTTAGCTTCAATCAACACTATAGTTCTCCTCGGGCATCTCCTTTGGGGTTGTCTGTATTTCGAGCATCAAAATGAAGTTCTACTCATCAATAATGCTTGTTGGGTTTCTTGATCAAGCATCATTGTGACTTTCCTTTCAGGTTTCTCTGTCCATCGGGGTGCTCTGCCCGTTGGTGTTTGTAGTCACTTAGTGAATACTGATCTCTTATGTATTACTAAAAGCATAACCTTTATTATTCTAATTCTCTGAAGTCTTAGACACTTTTTATATAACCAATTAGATTATATCAAGTTGACATCAATGACAATACAATCCATTAACTGATTTAATGTCTTGCATTAGCTTTCGGTAGCTTGGTGATCAACAACTTAACATCTTCAAACATTCAATCAGTTATAGTTCATCAATCTCTCCCTTTGGCATTGATGGAAACACACTACATTAACACACTATATTATTTCTAATACAATATGAAATATAACAGTTGTAATTCATCAAACTACCAAATTTATTGTTCTATAACCAATACAAATGTCTGGCTCTCGGTAAGCTCATATAGCTTAGATTTTTTTCTTGTAGAGTGTCTTCTTCAATCTTCAATCCCTTCACTAGATAGATGTAGCATCTTCTGATTCTTTTTATGATGTTGTCTCTCCCTTTGACTGTTCCTCTCCTTGATCATCTCTTTTTCCTTTGACAACAAAAAGTCATCTTTCCCTTTTGATATATTTCTGCCTTACAGGTTACATCTAATATCTTCTCTCCCTTGTGATATTAATGATGGATATTTCATATGTAATCTCTCTCTTTGGATATTCTAAATATTCTCTCCCTTTGGATAATGCAGATTTAGTATTCTCTCCATTTAGGAATGCAGATTTGACATCCATCTGGTATACCTTGAATCCTTTGAATGCATCATAAGCAAGTAAGATTCTTACTTCTTCTAGTCTAGCAATGGGTGCAAAGGTTTCACCATTATCAATACCTTCTTCTTGTGCATACCCCTTGCATACTAATCTTGCTTTATTCCTTGTGACTCCTCCATTCTCATTCAGCTTGTTTCTGAATATCTATTTGGTCCTGATGACATTCTTGTCATATGGTCTCGGTAATAGTGTCCATGTATTGTTCATCTTAATCTATTCTATCTCTTCACTCATAGCACTAACACATTCTTCATTTTCAAGTACAATATTAACAGATTTAAGTTCAAAATCACAAAGTAAACATCTAGTGTTTAGTGACTTACTTCTTGTTCTCATTCCAGCCTTCTTGTCTCCTATGATCTGATTTTGTGGATGATGTCTTCTAACATACTTGGAAAGTTTTGGTTCAGCTCTTTGTCCATCATTATGATCATCTTCTTGACCTTCATTCTGATCTCCATCGCTCATAACATCATCTTGAAGATTTTTCTAATTTTTAGTAATTGCAGCCTGATGCTCAGATGCAATTTTTTGTTACTTGCGAGTGATAGACTGTTGCTCGAGTAGAGTGTCAGGTTCTTCAGTGTAAACAAGCTTGTTGTAGTCTTCTAGTTCTCTTTTTCTTTCCTCACCATTTTTCTCTACATATTCATCTATTTTGATATTTGCACTTTCAATGATCTTGTTAGAGGACTTGTTAAGACATTTATAAGCCTTGCTCTTGGTGGAGTACCCTAGGAAGATACCTTCATCACTTTTGGATTCAAGCTTTATATTTCTATCATCTTTTAAAATATAACATTGAATACCAAATATTCTGAAGTAACTTACATTGGGTGTGTAACCATACCAAAGCTCATAGGGTGTCTTTTTGGTGTCTTTCTTTAATTGTAATTTGTTTAATGTGTACACAGTAGTACTAACAACTTCTCTCTAGAAAGTTTGAGTGATGATTTTCTCAATCATCAATGTTCTTGCACAATCAACAATTGATATGTTTCTCCTTTCAGCAATTCCATTTTGCTGTGGTGTTCTTGGTACAAAAACCCATCTTTTAATTCCATGCTCATTGCAATAGTTAGAGAATTCATCAGAAATAAATTCCCCTCCTCTATCTGATCTTAAACATTTCCATTCCTTACCATTTTGTTTTTCTACCATAGCTTTATACCATTTAAACATCTTGAATACTTCTGATTTTTCTTTTAGAAACATAACTGTTATCATTCTAGAATAATCATCTACAAAGAGAATGAAATATTTATCTCCATAGTAACTCTTTTTCCTTATAGGTCCACATAGATCAGTATGGACTAATTCTAGAATTGCATTAGATGTATGGGCTTTTGTCATGAAACTAGACTTTGTCATCTTACCTTTTTGACAATTCTTACACATGATATGCTCGGGCTTTGTCATGCTCGGTAAGCCTCTTACTTCCTTTTATTACTTATTTTTATCATGTTGTCAAAATTCACATGACATAATCTCTTATGCCACAACCATATGTCTTCATTTCTAGCCATCAAACAAGTAGTGTTTATATCATCAAGATAGAAAAGGTTACCTTTTGTCTATTCACTAGTTTTGATCAACCTTCCTGACTCATTAAATATATTTGCCTTTTTATTCTCAAAAGATACTTGGTGACCTGTGTTATTCAGCTATGAAACACTCAATAAATTACAATTAAGTCATTTTACCCAGTAAGCATTTTCACATTTGATCAGGTTATTCAGCATTATAGTTCCTTTACTTTCAACTAGACAAGGTGTGTCATTACCTATTCTTACTGATCCACCATTATAGTATTCAAAAGTTTCAAACTTTTGTTTATCACCAGTCATGTGGTGAGTGTAGCCACTATCTATAATCCAGACATCATTCTTACTAACCTTAGATATGAGTTCAGTCTCTACATACCTTTCTTCTTCGTCTAAATCATCCTTCATGGCCACAAATATGATCTCAATGTCTTCATCAGATTCAGTGTCAATATCTCCATCTCTGTTCTCAACTCAATAACATTTCTTCCCTTTGTCCTTGTAGTCTCGGGTATCTCTTCTGTCAGATTGTTAGTTTCTTCAGTAATCTCTGTTGTCACTTCTATAAAACTTCTTTACATATGATATGTGATTACTTCTATCATATTTTCTTCTGTTAGGACATCTTGCAGCAAAGTGCCCAATCTCTTTACAATTAAAACATACAAGTGGTAATTTACCTTTGTATCTACCTTTGCCTCTCTACAATCTTCTATCCATTAGTGCTTCAATCTCATCAAGATCTTGGTCATCACTATCATTTTCACTATTATTTCTAATAGTGTGTCTATGACTTGACTTACTTATTTTCAAAGAAGATTTGAATGAAGACTCAATAATTGGTAAGACACTATTATCAAATAGCATATACTCATTATTTTTTTCTACTGATCTCATTTCTTGTATAGCAGATACTCTAATAGCATACACAGGCAGTAAGTATCTTAGGATTTTACTTACCACTGTCTCTTCTTCAAGTATGCCTCCAACTCCTTGGATAGCATTGACTACTTCTTTTGTTCTGCAGTTGTACTGAGTGATATTTTATCCTTATCTCATTCTTAGGTCATCAAATTTACCTCTTAGGATTTCTGCCTTAGCTCTTAGTACATTAGCATCTCCTACATGTACCAACTTCAATTTATCCCACATTTTCTTTGTAGAGGTGCAATTTTTGACATCTTCAAATTCAACATCGGAGAGAGAGGAAGCAATTTTTATCATCATGCAATTATGCTCATGATTTTCTCTTAATTTCCCAAGTGTGTGAGGTCCTATAGGTAACACAAATTCAATATCTAAGTATTGAACAACATCATTTCCAATACATGATAGGTGGATTTTTATTATGCTTTGCCATGATGCAAAGTTTTCCTTGTTCAACTTGGGCATATCTCATTTGCTCATCTTGTGATATCTTGCTTAGGTCTTGAAACCTTCCTTCTAAGAACACAAGCTTTGATACCAATTGTTAGAATAATTGAGAGGGGGTGAAGCAACAGCCTCAATAATATTCCAATAATATGAACCCAAAAAACTTATTACCATAATTATAAGCCTCTAGTTATCTTCAGTACTACAAGATGAATGCCTTCAAATAAACTCAACAAATAACTACTGCTTAGAGTTCATTGTTAAACCTTATTCTTACTGTTTACCGATTAGCAGTCTTTTATTTACTGAAATGCAGTAAATAACTTAGTGTATATTGATCAATCTAGATTAGTTATGTGTAATGAAAAAAACTAAAGTAATGACTCATAAACACATTGACACATAGATTTTTAACGTGGAAACCCTGTTAAGGGAAAAACCACTTGGGAATGGTAACCCAAAATTTTCACTCTTTTGAAGTGAGCTTGGTGAAGAGCCAACCCTGTTAAAGGTTACAAACACACTATTAGGTGTGACCTTGTTAGAGGATTTAAATAGAGTAGTTTGTCACTTGATATCAGGCATCTCTATGCTACCATTTATGACCAAACCTAGTGTAGTTTGTCAAATGGTATCTGGCATCTCATGCTATCTTCATGACCAAAATTTTTGATAATCCTTGGGATGTATTTCAATATAGAAATGATTGTTAAGTCCTGCTCGGTTAAGAGACTTTATGATCTAATGGTTAAACTGAAACAGTCAATGATCTGTTCATACATACAACTTAGACTTGCAAATTTTCAGATCTATTATAAGCTCAAAATACCTTTCTGATCAATGTATATTTTCAATGTATAATAGCTTCTTTCTGCTCAGTGATGCTATGCTTCTCTATTGCTCGATGTCTATAGAAATCTTTAGCTCTTTCCTCAGCTTGATTGATTAGGAATGTATGAAGTTGTTCTTCACCAGTTTCTCTCTAGTATCCTTCTTCTCTACTCACCCCTAATTTACAATGAATTGGCTTGTTTCTTTATAGACATGATATCACCATTTCTTAGTTCTTGACTTTCTTGTTATTGGCATGATCTGTAATTTTAGCCAATCTTGCTTTAAAGCTTTACTTCAGTTTTATCTCGTAGATTTGTCTTTGACAACTGGAATAAAACAGATTTAAATCTTTCTCTTATCTCTAGCTTTAACATTTCGATGAAAACAATATTAACAACCAGTTAACTCCTTCTTTATCTCTTTCAAGCTGTCTTTTTTCATTTCTGAACTTTAGTTCCTTTCGGTGTTTTAACTCTTAGTTAGCTTTGGTCAACACTTCAGTTCTCCTCGGGCATCTCTGTCGGGGTTTTCTATCCATCGGGCATCACTGGGAAGTTCTGCTTGTCGGTAATGCTTGTAATTTTTCTCATTGGTATTGCTTGTCGGGTTTCTTGCTTGGGCATCATTGTGAATTTCCTTTTGGGTTTCTCTGTCCGTAGGGGGCACTGCCCATCGGTGTTTATAGTCATTTAGTTAATGTTGATATTTTATGCATTACTAAAAGCATAACCTTGATCATTCTAATTCTTTAAAGTCTTAGACACTTTGTATATAACCAATCAGATTATATCAAGTTGACATCAATGACAATACAATCCATTAACTGATTTAATGTCTTGCATTAACTTTCGGTAGCTTGGTGATCATCAACTTAACATCTTCAAACATTTAATCAGTTAGCTAAAATCCCAAATAAATAATTTATCAAAGAGACATCAATACCATCACTAAAATCACTAAACAAGGTGACTGTTACCCGAAAAAGATAGTGAATCATAGAATATGCATTATTTTATTAATTAAAAATTTATAAAAAAATGCACTCCCCCAATCACACCTCTCTTACATATAAATAGACCGTTTTCCATCATTAATAGATTGGCCAACTGCTTATAACCTCCTTTGAACTGACTTCAAGCAGTTAAAACTGACTACAACTATCTCTTAACCGACTGTCCATGTGTTGAAAAACTTTTGTTGACTTGGAAGTTTTAATACAAATTATATAGAATGTTGTCATGTTGACAACTAACTTGTCAAATTTGACAAATACACACTAATGAATCCCTCTTACATTGTTTGAATACTTCTATCACTCTTAAATCCCTATCACCTATGTACTTTCTTAATTATCCCTCAAGGTTTTATGCCTTATTTAGGTACCACTATACCTTACTATCTTATTACATTGTTTCTCATGACCATTTAAGTAATTTACATGCTTTTAACTCTATTTAACCTACTAAATACTACTAACCCCCTTTCCTATTACATTTTGACCCTTATAGGCCTATTTTCCTAATCATGGAAACTTTACATTACATAGAGACTATTGGAAATACAATATGGGAAAGCAAGATACTAAGAGGGGGGGTGAATCAGATCTTCAACATTTTATCTCTTAAAACAAACTGATCCATGATCATACATAAATGTAATTGATCTATCATCTAGTAGCATCCATGACAATAAATAAATAGCACAAGACACAGAATTTGGTAACCCAGAAACCCAATAAGGTAAAACTAGGGTGGGGATGACAACCACAAAATCTTCACTACTATAGCAATAAAGTGTGCCTGTTAAGGCTACAAAATTTGATCACAATATGTAATCTACTTGGTTAAAGGTATGTCTGGTTAAGAGCTACATATCATTACAATCTACCTTGTAAAAGGATTTAAACTTACAACAAAGTAAGCACCTGGCTAATAGATTTAGAAAGGTCTGTTAGAATCACTCTGTTAAGAGATTTCACCTAATACACTTGTTAGAATGTCTCAAGATCTGATCCTTCAATATGCACTCTGATGTTGATAACAGATCTCCTCTTTTCAATACCTTCTCTGATCTAATAATATGATATATCTTTACTTTGCTGCTCACTGCACTTTTACTCTGCTAGATCTATGCTTCCTCTCTCAAAACAATCCTTCACACATCTCTCATGTACACATACACCTTCTCTCACAGTACTCTCCAATTAGGGTAAGAAGCAATCTTAATATAATTTACAGATCTGACAATTACATCTAGATCAACGACCAGGATCAAATGCTTATGCATCTTGGACAATCTGATTTTCTGATTGGCTCCATGCCACATAGTGGGATCAAATAATTAAATGCATAATTATCCCATTGAAAATATTAAATGCTTAGATAAGTTGGCCCAAAATAGTTTACCTTGAAATTTGTGTCAATCCTGACATACATAACAAAACTGTCTTGCTCGGCACACAAAGACTCTATCACTCGGCATGGACTAAACTTGGCAACTGTGTGACTCGAAAACTATTATCTGCTTGGCAATGACTATGCCGAATAGCTCAGCCACAGTGATGACCGGCTAAAATTGCCTAGATAAATGACTAAGTGTGGGACACTAATGATCAACAAAACTTAGAGATCAAAAATACCCCCCTTTGATATTAGTGGCAAAAACACTTATCATTTACATTCACAAAATTTTCCTAAGTACATAATGTACTCCCCTTAGATAATACTTCATATTTCATACACTATCTACATAATATACATGCCTTTAGCAAAGATATTTATGCCTGGTTCTGCACATCTTTTTCTATTTCCTTTCCTTTGCCTATTTCCTGTCTTGTTTCCCCCTTGTTTTTGTCATTGATAGCTATGGGGGTTAAGTTGTATTTGTCTAAAAATGGTTTATGAAGATATAAAATCAATGCAAAAGATGTATCCCAATTATCCTTAACAAAATTCATAACCTCCAACTTAACTTCTAGCTCAGCAGCTAGACTTACCAAACTATCTGCAGTAGAGAGATGAGAATCTCTCTTGACTAAGTCTCATGCAACTTTTAGTTCCTTCTGATTAACTTGCAGATGAGGTATCAAATTAGCCTGAATTGTTATTAATTTGGCCCTCATTTGGCCATCTTCAGCCATAAGCTTGGCTAATCTCCTCTGTGCATGAGTCAACCTATCAAAATGTATGGAGCTAGAAATAGCATCCATGCTCAATGAACTTGTTGTTGACTTCATATCTAAATACAACTTCTCAATAAGTTGTTGATTCTCCTTTGTAAAGAATGTTACATCACATAATCTTTTGTACAATGAAAAAACATTATTTGCAACTTCCTCAAGAATCTCAACAAGAGAAGAAAGTTCAACCTATTTGGTGGAAATCTCTCCAGATATCTTCTCCAAGACTTTGTTCTCAAATATTCTCTTGAACCATTGCAACAATTTGTCATTTTCCTCAATATTTTCATCAGTAACTTTCTGTATAATGTGAACTAACTATTCTAGTATTGGTGCTTTCTCATTTACATCTTCCATATCAAAAGCTTTAACCAAAATATGCTTTATGTCATGCAGAACTTGCTTCTGCTTTTGTTCCCTCTTCATTTCCTATTGTCTCTTCTTCCTCTTCAATAGGTATTGAAGGGTCTGAATCTGTTCATATGTCAAATTCTCAAGATCCCATTTAGGAATCACAATAACTTCATCCAATGTGACATTTAAGATTGGTGACTTTTTCTTGTTTAACTTCCTCTTCTTGAGCTCTGGTGAGCTAATACTCAGCTCAGATTTTGTTATATCTTTTCCTTTGTCAGTATCAATTTCAATTTCTGCCTTCATCTGAGTCAAGATTTCCTGCGGGTCAGGTATACTTCCTATTTTGGGTCCAGTGGGAGTAGATGATACAGTGTGTGGTAGATCCACCAACACTTGTATAACCTCTTGTTTTGTAGGCTTATTTGCAATTTCTTCCATCTTATCTCCACTCTCTAAAACTATTTGTACAACCTCTAAAATAGGTGGATTAGTATTCATTACCCCCTTTTCTCCTTCTTTCTCTGACTCAACCTCAATTGTATGAATGGGTGATTACATACCTGTGTCTGTCAGCTCATTCTGATCCTCGACATCCACATTTTTGTTTTCTCCAAGAGTAGTGTCAATAGGACTATCCATTATCAAATCTATAGTTTTCCCATCTCTTGTATCCTTTTGTGGTTCTGTCTCGGTCTCTGCTTGATCAGTAGCAATTTGGTCTTCCATTTCCTTCAGCTCTGAGGTGCCTTCACCTTTCTCATCAGCCTTCTTAGTGATTAACCCAAACGTTTCCTTCTATATTCTGGTGCTTTGTTCTACTATTCCTTCAACATCATTTTTTATATTGCATAGGCTCTTTGTTTAGGAAAAAAATTCCTTTGATATTTTTCAATGAACTTTGCTATCTGTGTCTTGGTTAAATCAGGAATGACCTTAGCTAGTGTTCCTTCCCTTATCTATCTTTTGGTCATTAAAGTATACTGCCACTTTTGTGATAAAATATCATAAAGCTCTATAGGAAAAAGGTTTTCTATCTCTATAGGTGTCATCTTGAATGTACATGTCATATCTAGTAATGCTTCCTGAATCTTAAGCTTGTTAGCTATGCTTTTCTTTTCATACTTGATAAATTTAAATCCTGCTAAACTAGCTGTACTCATAATATTCTTGCATACCTCATCAATACTGGTCATTGGTTTATGTGATGTTGTAGGTATGCTTCTAGGTTCATCAGTATCTTTCTTCTCCTCATCTTCTTCTTCTTCTTCCAAGATTAGTTTCCTCCTCAGTCTCTTCTCAAGTTTTATCAGCACAGCCTTTGTTCCAACTTGTTTTCTCCTTCCTAGACTGCTCTCACCAGCATTCTTCTTTGTATATACCTTTGTTGACTTGTATTTTATAGAAATAGTTGATGCCCTTGTCCTAGGCCAGTTAGAAACATGAGGGGTAGCCTTAGGTTTGGCTTTTCTTACTTTAGTTTCCTTGGAAACTACTGGTTGCATCCCTTTTCCTTTCATAGTGATATCCTCTTCAAGTTCACTCTCCTCTTCTCCACTAGACATATCTTCTCCATGTCTTGTTGACAAACCCAAAGGTGCATCCTCTACCTCTTCATCACTCTCAATTCCAACCATCTTCTTTAGATTGTTGACAATCTTTTTCATCTTCCTCTCCATAGTGCCAACCTTCAAATCCATAGAGATTTTGGGAGTTTGCTTCTTCATAATTTCCAAAATGTTTTGCTGCACCATCAATTTCCTCTGCCAATAGAGCTGTTATTGCTGTAGATGTCTCAATAATGTTCACTTCATAAGGTAATGGCCTCAACCATGATACCCTCAGCACTACTGCCTGCACATAGGTGAAATCTGTGTCTACTAGAAAACATATGTCCTCATAATGTTTCTCAACTAGTGATATGGGAATTCTACTCCTCAATCTCATCTTTTTCTTAAATTCTACAAAATATGTTCCCATCACATTGTCAAAATTATCACCTAATTGCTGAATAAATGCATTTATTTGCTGTGTAATAGGTCTGTCTATTTTCCACACTATGTTCCCAAAAGTAGGAAATGTATTTTGTATGTAGAAAAATATACAAATGAGTAGAGATCCAAACTTACACATTGAATTCTTTTCCTTTCTGATTGAAGAAAGGTTCTCAGCTAGTTGCATCAGTTGAAGCTCAACAAGGTCATAAGTATGATCCTTCTTCACAATCTTCCAAGCCTGGTCAACTGCAATGCATGGGACACTGTCCAGTTGGCTCGATTGATAAAATTTATGAGCAATAACCTTAACCACAAAATCAAGCTCCAAATCTATAATAGTAGAGATCGTCATCCCTCTTTTATTCCAAATGGCTCCAGTGAATTCTTCTATGTTTTCCTTACTCTGACATCTCATTATCCTCTTTCTGTTAACAATTGGATAACCAATTACACGAAGGATGATTTCCTTTGTAATCTTAACTGGTCCATTTTCCAGCCATATTTTCATGTCATGTACATGACTCAGAACAATCTTGATCCATTCCATTCTAAAATCCCTTGGAAATTCTAGGGCACGAGTTAACCCTCTCTCAGCTAAATGTTTGTCTTCAACTTTTAGTGCTCCATCTTTGCACAATTTGTTGTAAGATTCTCTTGGCTCATGATCGCCAAATTCACTTATCTTGCACATATAACATGACCTAATATCATGTATGATGAGTACCTTAGGTGGAATCGATGATAGGGCTCCAATCAGATCACCCTGGATGGTGCTCTCAAGAACTGCTCAGAAATTAGGAGGTGCACAGGTGTCACTCCTTACCAATTGAACTTTTAGAAACTCCTTCTCCATACCCTTTGTTGTTGTGGAAGAAATATCAGCCATGCTTTTGAAATAAATAAGGTTTCAAAGATGATGAATAGAATACCTCGGCAGTTGTCAAAATTCACACTTTTTACTTAGGATATCCGACGACACATTGTAGAATTCTTCGAAAGATCTTTGCAGAAATAAAGTTTGCAAATGCTCCAACACTTTGTGAAATTCTCAATCGCAAGGTAAAAATAAGTAATGAAAAACTCATTACTTTATAGGCTCAAAAGGTCAAAAGTTAGGTTTGCAATAAATGTTATGTCCATTGAGTGAGTGCCAAACAACTATCCTCAGCCAACTCACAAAACTCATCTGTCTCTTGGTCAAAACCCATACTAGCTCAACACATACTAGAGAACTTGGTCTAAGTGTACATTAGTACTATTGCTCAACACCTATAGTGCATATTGACTTTGCTAGGTACATGTCTCAAAAATATGTCCCAATGCATCTTAACATAGCCAGATATGGACTTTTGCACTTTATATGTTAGGAACTGATAAAAGATATGATATATAAACACAGTTCCTTACATACAATTTTTCTTAATTAGTGATGGTGTGATCACTTGATCCATTAGATTGGGTGACCTCAACTTTAGTAGCTTTGTTGTTGCTCAATTTTTTTTTCCTTATCCATGTCTGGTTCATCTATGCTCTAATTTCTTCAATAGTAGGAGCAGGTACCCTTGTCTTGCAATCCTTCCTAGTGTGATTGATTTTCAGACAATTATAGAAAACTAGGCTTCCATTCATTCAACTCTTGGATTTTCCTCTAAAATGTATCTTTATGCAGTTTTGTAGAACATGCCCATACTCACCACAGTAATGAAAACTATGCCATGTGTTGTAATCCCAATTGTAGATATTACCTTTCCTTGGTGCTTTTTCTTGTGTCTTTGATGTCCATTGTTGTTTAGCATTAGATCTGCAATCTTGTGCTCTATGTCCAAATTTTTGACATTTGTAACAATACCCATTGAATCTAGGTGTGGGAGGTGCATTATTTGCCTTTGCCCAACATTCATGTGCTTGATGTCCAAACTTATTATAGTTAAAGCAATAACCATTGAACTTAGATTTAGGATTGGACTTACCATTCTTGCTTCGACAGATGTTTGTTGTGTGTCCTAGTTTTCCACAGTGGTGGCATACAAGTTTGATGTTCTTTGACTTTTCATTCCTCTTTTCACCAATCTTAGATGATTCTCCTTTCTCATAATATGTTTGTTGTTCAGTGTGACCTAATCCAGAAGTGTCCTTAGATCTCCTTGATGCTTCCATCAGATTTTCAAAATGAGTCAAAGCTTCATTGGGTCTATTCAATCTTTCATTTAGTTCTTTCTCAGATCTCAATTCATCTTTCAATTGACTATTCTCAGATCTCAGGTTCACAATTTCCATGTCCTTCCTATTGATCTATTGATTTGCAAGTAGCAGTTGATTCACTATGTCAACCTAATTATTTTTCATCATTTGTACATCATGTTTCCTTTCATCAAGTCTGATAGTCATCATTCTTTTGTCTTCTTTAGCCATAGCTTTGTCATCTTCATCTTTCTTCTTTTTTTCCACTACTTCACATAGTCTTACTATTTGTGTGTCTTGTTCTCTCTTCAAGTTTCTGACTTCTTCATACAATGTATTGTTCCTTTCCAGTAGATCTGAAATTGTTGCATCGCTCTCAGTAGAGTTTCCATTCTAAAATAGATTTGCAGTGTCTTCTTCCTGATAATGAGTGTCATTCATTTGTTTGGCCAAATATTTCCTAGATATCAAGGACTTCCTCAATTCATGTCTTGTTGTCTCAAGCTGATGTAATGCTGGCTAAATTTCAATCTTTTGATTCTCAATGACTTTATCCAATTTTTAAATCTCCATCTCAAGATCTGTACTCTCAAGCTAATTAAAACCTTTTGTAGGAGAACTGAGCTATGATACCAATTGTTGGAAATACAATATGGGAAAGAAAGATACTGAGAGGGGGGGGTGAATCAGATCTTCAACATTTTATCTCTTAAAACAAATTGATCCACAATCATACATAAATGTAATTGATCTATCATCTAGTAGCATCCATGACAGTAAATAAATAACACAAGACACAGTATTTGGTAACCCAAAAATGCAATAAGTTAAAACTAGGGTAGGGATGACACCCACAAAATCTTCACTACTGCAGCAATAAAGTGTGCTTGTTAGGGCTACAAAATTTGATCACAATATGTAATCTACCTAGTTAAAGGTTTGTCTGGTTAAGAGCTACAAATAATTACAATCAACCTTGTAAAAGGATTTAAAATTACAACAAAGTAAGCACCCGGCTAAGGGATTTAGAAAGGTCTGTTAGAACCACTATGTTAAGAGATTTCACCTAATACACTTATTAGAATGTCTCAAGATCTGATCCTTCGATATGCACTTTGATGCTGATAACATATCTCCTCTTTTCAATACCTTCTCTGATCTAATAATCTGATATATATTTACTTTGCTTCTCACTGCACTTTCACTCTACTAGATCTATGCTTCCTTTCTCAAAAAAATCCTTCACACATCTCTCATGTATTCATACACCTTCTCTCACAGTACTCTCCAATTAGGGTAAGAAGTAATCTTAATATACTTTACAGATCTGTCAATTAGATCTAGATCAATGATCATAATCAAATGCTTATGCCTCTTGGAAAATCCAATTTTATGATTCGCTCCATGCCATGTAGTGGGATCAAATAATTAAATGCGTAATTATCCCATTGAAAATATTAAATGCTTAGATAAGTCAGCCCAAAATAGTTTACCTCAAAATTTGTGTCAATCCTGATATACATAAAAAAACTATCTTTCTTGACACACAAAGACTCTGTCGCTCAGCATGGACTGAACTTGGCAACCATGTGACTCTACAACTATCATCTACTCAGAAATGACTGTGTTGGATAGCTCGGCCTATACTGGATAGCTCGGCCGCAGTGATGACCAACTAAAACTGCCTAGATAAATGACTAAGTGTGGGACACTAATGATAAAAAAAACTTAGAGATCAACAGATACTCCCTTACATTTCATAGGCACTAATGGCATAAATTACAATTGTTTACCTTTTAGGTCCTTGTGGTCTTCATAGGTCTTCAACTCCCACTTAGGTCTTGATAGTGACCCTAGTAGCCATAGGATCATGAAGTGACCCTTGTAGCCATGGTGCTCTTGCACTAACATATGTATTTAACCTTGATGGTTCACATTTCTTATTTCTTCTATTCTGATGAGGTTGGCATCTCACATGTTGAGTTGGTACTTTGATCTTGGACTATGGGATTAGTGTCTCCTATAGGTTTCTACCTACAAATATAAGTGGGGATCAGTCTTTGTGTCAAGTTTTTTGGTTTATGGGCACACAAAGACATGAAGACACAAATTGATTTGGAGCATGGAAGAGCATCTATAAAGTTTAATTGGAATGTTTTAAGGACAATCATGGACATTTGTAATGACCAATTCAATGTAAGGATTAAAATTCTTAAGGGTCCTTACAAGGACCCTAGGACCAAATTGTTTGTAAGGGGGGCCAATAGTACCTAAATAAGATCTAAATAGTTAGTAGGGTCCTAGATAGGACAAGTAGATCCTACGATGAAATGAGATATAAGTTTTATAAGTTAAATAGAAAATAAAGCAGTAAAACAAATGTTAGAAATTTAAATATTTGAATTCTAAAGGCTAGTTGTGATTAAGATTATTGCTAGAATTAATCTTTCCTTGGTTGAAAATATGTAATTAAAAGGATAAACCAAGGTATCCTTATTTGTGTTTGTCCTCTAGTCCATGTAAGAGGACATGTCACTATTTTGTAATTCCTTTAATAAGGAAA
>MU226505.1:393422-413530 GCA_018584345.1 Thuja plicata | reverse complement strand
TTTTTGCCATATTCTTATTCACAAAGGGGTTTTTCTTTGCTTTTCCCCTTACCAAAATCTCTTGGCTCATTGTTGGATTCTTGAAGTACTTTGTGGTTGATCTTGCAATCTTCTCTCCTTTGGTTGTGGTAAAATCTTCCATGCATTTCATTTTCTTGGATTAATACTTGTTTTAGCTTTCATTCTTTTCAATCTTTTCATTCTTCTTACAATTATTCACTGTACTTGCTATTTGATTTCATTTTGTGCTAGTTATTCACTGTACTTGCTGACAGTCTCAAGGATTTGCATATGTTGTAACAATTTTGAGTGTTTTTATGGATTAATGGTCATTCCGTGAATGTTTCTCACTATTTCTCTTGGGATGGTCATGGTTTTAAATTTTACAATATGAATCTAATAAAGTAATGTGCATATAAGTGAAAGGAGGTTGATGATCATCATGTTGTTATGTTGCAATAACATTGAATTTGGTGCAAGGGTGTAGCAACATATATTGTGTCTATTGGAGGTCTATATTTTATGTTTTAATGTGTTCCCACATGTCAAGGGTAAGGTGAATCCATCATTGGTTGTATGAGAAATATCTTGGAGGGTTGACATCGAGGAAGCCCTAGTTTCTAGGGGTTTTAAGGAGTAATTTGGGGTTTTGGGTAAGGGAGCTTGAAGAATAAAATTGATTTCATATTACCCTAATTGGGACCATATTAAAACTATATGCAAAGTCTCAAGCCTAGGTGTTAAGTCTGTGATAGGGTTCCTTTGTAAAAGTGACCTATTAGGTCTAGGAAGGAAACTGGATCAATAATTTTTGGAGGTTATGTTCCAAAGTACCCCTACCTAACTTTGAGATATGTTTAGTAAACCCTAAAGCAGTATCTAAAACTACAAAGATTTTTTTTATTTTTTTGAGAAGTTTGCATGAAAAGTCCAAAAACATAGTGAGAATAGGGCTACTAGGCTTTGTAGGCCTACTAAGGCTAAAGAGTGGATTTGAGGGTCAGAGTTATTGCAGGGATTTGAAACCTATTGGAACAAGTTAGAATAGGTTTTTTAAGGTGTTATAAGGTGTTAGAGGTAGTGGATAGGTCTTCCTTTTCATTCTTGTCATTTGGAACCACATGGTACATTTAGGGGCTCCTAGAGTCATTTGTTTGATCATTTCTATTGTGAATATTTTCAAGACCTTTGTTTCCACTCCACTTGCCTCTGCATCATTTTTCATTATATCTTTAAGGATGGATTTTTGCAATATATCCAACTACCACATAATCTATGTCCAAGGCACCTGTGCACTAGAGGTATCCTACACCTTCTAGGCTGCCTTCATACCCGTATCCATGAGATCAAGGCCCTGGGAACAGACACTCTCTAACTATATGTAGTTCTATTTGAACTATGTTTATGAATCTGTAATGGTAACATACCCTTTTAGAGTATTTAATCAATCCTGAACAACTCTTTAGTGGTTGACACCCACTCGGGCATGCCCATTGGATCCTATATCATCTAACACAACACTTGAAGTGCTTGTCATATGGTTAAAATTAAAATATTTGTTTAGAGTTTTCCTATGTGTGTCATTCATATTTTACTCTCCTCTTATTGTTGTTGTTCCAATTTTCCTCTTGATCGCTGCTCTATTGCTTTAATGAAATCCCCTAATTTTTTGTGGAAAACAATGTCCAAATGAAACTATGCTGGGTTTTGAACAATGATATAAGAAAAAACTACCTATATTTACATAAGAATGACTAATCCAACTCTTAGACATCTATAATCTTGTTTCTAGCTGCTATCCCCGACCTTTCCAGCAAGAAACATGCAAATCCATATCAAATATTACATCTACAAGAATTTGAAAGAAGACCAAAAGGAATAGATGTATAACTTTTAAGATATCCTTTCTAAACTAGAATAAAGATGTATTAGTATATATATATATATATATATATAATTCATGAACATTCATTAGCACATAAATAGATTCATTGACACATAAAATTCATAGATTACAATCGTTTCTTTTCTTTCTTTCTTTGGGCACTTAAGAAAAGTTTAAGAGGATCATCGACGTTGCCATCATCATTTTCTCCCTCATCATTTATTCTTCCATCTTCTCATGATCTCAATGTATGCATGGTCGTATGCTGATGCAAAGGGGGGTCCTATGCAATAACAAATAAATGGGTTAAATCCAAAACATTTTATTATTATTGTTACAAGTATTTCATTATTTTAAAGAACATAATCGTGGTGCTCTTTACCTGATCTGGCCATATCATCTTCCAGAGCATTTTTTCTGGCCTCAACCTCGACGTGCTCATGAACACCAGCCTCTAGGTCCACTATAGTTGCAATATGAAATGTTACATTAATCCAAGAACCAATTGTAATTAAATTTGTATTACTACACCAATTTAAATTTAAGATGTTTACTTGTATTAATGATTACATATAAAAATTTGAATAGAAAATGTATACCTACACCACTGGGATGCACATCTAAAAATTTATCATGTCCAAGTTTGGTATGACGATTGGCATACTGCATTCCAATGGCATGCACATTCTTATCGTTGGTTGCTTATTTAAAACAAATATAGTCACTTTATGTTGGAACTTAACATCAAATAGACTAATTGGTAAAGTATTGAATTTGAAATAATTTTCATTTAGCTTATTTACCTGTGTGATGGATCCATCAGTAGAACCTCGCTCACTCAATTCTTGTAGTCATTCAACCATGACTCTATAGCCTTGATGGAAGCCAATTCTCCTGTCATCTTCTATGAGCGATCTATTAAACTCAGAGCCCTACATTTTTTCTTGGTATCGTGAATTTTTATTGCATTGTTTCATCAAAACAAAATTGTAAGCAATTTATAAATATTTTGATACAATTTTTCATTTACTAATACTTACAACTCGTGCGAAAAGTTTTGAATAACCACCAGAGTCAAGATTGTGTTTCCCATGCTTTTATAGTATTGCCTTGGTTGGCTTTGATGTGTCACTTAATCTATGAAAAGTTTGAAATATGTTAGATCATATAAATATAGAGTAATTAGTACATAATTACATTCTTAACAATACCACATACCTTCTTGTGGCATGTGCTAGTGTATTTCCTTTTTTCCTTTCAATTCTCTCCTTCGCATCCAAAATCAGATTTTGCCACTCATCCTCAGGAATGCAAGGGACAATCATACTTCAAGTTATTCTCTAATGTCATCTTGTACTGGTCTTCTAGATACTTCATACATAACCCATCTTTCTCAAGGAGCCTATTTTTCTCGAATACGCAAGCTCAAAACAACTTGGTCATATTCTCTATGAGATCATTCTTTAACTTATTATCTTGGTTATTTAACCTTTTAGGCAAAAAAAACCTATTAGATTCATAAATGAAGTGAATCCACCTTTAATATAGTCAAGAAATGGATCAAAGGAAAACTATTCTAGCAATGATATGGAATCAAAATAGTGGATTGGGGTTTTAGTTTGGATATGATGTTCCACCATTTACGTAGGGTGGCCCGAATATCCACAAACACTCATCATTAAGTTTTCTATAAAAAAACATCATTCCCTGCAAAAAAGTCATGGGATCATTAGTCAAAAAATAGTGATCAATAAGTAAATTACTATTACACTATATATAATAATAACTTTAAAGTACCTAAAACCTTTGCTAGTTTTAAGGGAACTATTTCTTCATTGCTCATGAGCAATATGTTGTCCTTCACCATTCCCATACTAACAATATAGGTACATCCAGAAAATGATGTTGCATCATCATGTGCTACATCTCCTACTACATAAAATGAATCCATTATGAAATACCCCCAAGAAAGAATACTTCAAGGGAATAAACACATAACATGAGCTAAGGAATCAGATTGTTAGAACATAAAAAAAATCATGAACGAGCATGAACAAGATTGTTCGAGCATAAAAAAAATACTGTTAGAGCATATTGTCATTGATTATGACCATTCCTATATATTCAATGGAAAACACAAGTGGGTAATAGAACATGCAATCTACCTGGACCACTTGCAATACCCTCATCATCACCATGAGGATCAAAATTACGTAAAAAAAACTGTAAAAATAACATGTCCGTATTTTAGTGAATGACATAAAAGAGTATAAAATAAAACCATTATTGAACTTTTGTTATAATTAAAAATTTCATTAATACTTACTCTCAATTTTGATTCTTAGTTCATCAATTTGTTCTCCCTCTCTAGTGACTCAAGATTTGGAGGGTATATGGATGACAAATGAAAAATTTCATTTGCAATTTTCTGCAGACACCTTTTAATCACACCGATCGGGTCATCGATTTGTGTGAAATAAATAAAAAATGGGTCCTCAAGAAAGGTGTCCTCATGAGGGACTGCAGGTTCCTTTCCCTTTCTCTGAGCATCCATCTTTGACAACAATATTATTAGCACAATAAAAATTACTCCAAAATAGTCAAGAAAAGAACATAATAAAATAACATTTTTCTTCTATCTAATTTGTACAATTGCAATGAGGTTTACTTGCTCGGTAGAAGAGTCGAGAGCCTAGGTTTTAAGTTCACCTATCAGGGCATGAATCTCATCAAATACCATTTTTGATTCCCGAATGAACCTACCTCCTTCTTTAAGTACACCATCGACCCATTCATCAAAGGTTTCCGCCAATGCCTTCCCTCTCTGAATTTTATTCAACAAATTTTGACTCACAAGGGAAGTAGGATCAAATTCTTGGGGAGCTTCTACTAGGGGTTGAGGCCCCATATTATTGAAAGTATCAATGTATTCCACCATGGTTTTAATTATTTTCTTCAATTCTTTCTTGTCTTTACTATCCTTCCATGAGCGGGTTAGCATGTGCTTGGCTGAAACTTCAAAATGATGGTTATCCGACTCCTTGTTTACTACTCCCAAATCTACTTTTACCACCTCAAAATCATCGACAGTGGGGTCTTGAATTTTCTCTCCAACCATAGGTATAGAAACTTCACTGGCTCATTTGTGAGTTTTAGAGTCAACGTCCAACCTGGCAGTGGTTTTTAACTTCTTGACTTGAGGGATTTTTGTTGCATATTTGTTGACCATATCTCATGTAGGTATGGAAACAGGGACCATGTTTTGCTTCTTATTCATAGATGTTATCATCCATTGTGGTGTGGTGTTTATAATTTTGGCACTTGCAGGCTTTGTGGGGGTACGAACAATCTCTAGATTTGAGTTATTTAAATCTAGTAAGTCCTATTATTTTGGTTCTGAATCCATAGTTGGAAGAGTGAAGCTTTGATCCATTTCTTTTTCCAATCCAATATAAATCACCTCTCCATTGGACATTCTCTTTTTCTTTTCAGCCTTAGTTCTAGATCTAGTCACATGTACTACAAGGTGGGTTGTGATAGGTTTTGTAGGAGTTCTGTGAGGAGTTGAGTTCTTAAGTTTGGGTTTACCTGCATCATAAATTGGAACAAAGTTTTCAGAAACATGATATGGACTAATAACCTTAGAGGCCTTTTCAAAATTTTCTTTCTGCATGAATTGGGGTTTGGTTGTCTTCCATTTATTCAACCATTTTTCCATCCTTTGGACTACATGAAGAGTCCTAAACTGTATATCATCCCCTTTTTATTTAGACCAGTTAATCTTGGGTAAAGGTTGCTTTTCTATCTCTTCATATCCTAAATCGATGATATCAAAACCATTATCCATTGCTCCTTTTATGTTAATCTTCAATTTTAAATTCACAATTTGTGGAAATTAGAATCTGCTCCAGTCCCTTCTTCTCACTTCTACTTCATCAAGGCAATCCTCCTAGAAATATTCCAGGTGGGGTATAGGAAGGAACTGGCCATCAAGTTTCATATTTCTCTTGGAAAATCCTTTATTATCAAACCCCTTCCTACCATATTAGTATTTTAAATCAAACCAACGTAGATCATACCCTATGCTAATTGCATCTGCCAAAGATCAACAAGAATATGAACCCAAAAACAAGGGAAACATACTTTACCATTCTTCTTCTGGAAGAAATTTCTTTACCACCTTGGAGATTTGTCTGCACAATTCAACTAATATGAAACAATCAAAAGAGTACCTCGGTAGATTCATAGGTTCATCTTCAAAGCCTCCCACTCAAATATAGGTAAAGTGGGGGTACTATATGTAGTAGCTGCTATAATTACCAACTAGTGTTCGAGCTTCATCTGTCATCCTCCTAGTCGTAGTTCCTACGAGTTCAACACACAAACTTTCATTGAATACATCATGTACCCTCATATATTTTTCCAACACCTTATTTCTCTACAGCATGGGATGATATTAATAAATGATAATGTTGTATGTCTAGAGTTTAGGTGGAATTTCTGCTAATTCTTTAGTACACGCTAGACAATACGTGAGATATGAAGTCATATAAAAATATTTCCTATAGAGGTGAGCTATTTTCAATTGTTCTCTCATGGCCTCTTATATTACATCTCCCCTTTCCAAATACTTCTCTCCTTCAAGAATAATTTGGATGAATAAATACATCCATTCAAGAAATAGGTGAGCCTAAGAAGCACCCTTGCCTTTGTGTAATAATACCATCAAATCTTTGACATAGGGTTTCATATAATCCTTAATAATATTCTTAGGTAGTGGAGAACTTCCTTTTCAAAAATTCAGTAGCCACTTTCTAGCAATAGTACTTTGGTGTTTTTTGGTGCTCTCATTGAACCTAGCAATATATTGGGTGGGAGTAAATTTTGAATAGGCCCTCTCTGGTATTTTAAACATGGGACTGATATTCTCTCTGTCAATCAATTATAAAATTCCACTGTCTTCCTTCCTAATGCATTGGTGTCTAGCATCATATCTTTTTATGCATCCCTTAACCAGCTCTGGGCACAAAAGGGCAGGTGGAAAAGTAGCAGCTTCCACTAAGCCACTTTCTACAATTTCAGTTGTGAAAGGTTCCTCTGACTCATCCTTCTACCTCTCTTTAAATTCTTCTAAGTTGTATCCCGTGAGGTTTGTATCACTTATCATTGGGCCTTCACAAACCAAACTAGCGGCATTGCTGAAAAGATGGAAAGTCAACTTCATGATATCTTAAGTTTATTACAACTAGAGAGGGAAATCCATTTCTCTAATAAGAGAAAGAAAATATTTCAAAATCACAAACACAAAAAGGACTATCATAAATCACCTTAAATCTAAGAACAGTTGAAAAATCTCTACACACAGTTGTTTTTACCTTCATAGCTCCACTCTCAAAACTAACAACTGTTTATAATTTCTAACATTAACCTTTTAAACAATGATGCCATATAAAATCTTACTATTAATCATTGTATCTTCCATTCATGTAGAAAAAAAACCTGATTTGATGTTTTTATGGCATGCCAATTAATAGTCGTCACATCACTTCACTTCCATCACCTTGAAAAAACATGATTATCGTAATACCACTAGCTCACCCATTTTTAATTATTACATGAAGTAAAAAACAAATCTTGGGAAAGAAAAACTTGATGAGACATTACTTCACTTTATTTTACCATATCATGAATCATCAGGAACCTCCTTGAACCTTGGTTTGAATTAGTTGTGGGAATTCAGTTTCTCTTTCGCGCACTTGGAATCTTAAACCTACTTCCTGTGTGCATGTGATAAGACTTCTTGGTGGGCCAACTATTGCCATATTGTTGAGTACCTTTTAACCCCTCTTAACCTACTCGAACATGTAGGAACTTGGTTCAAAGTGGTTCAAGGTAGTTCATAACGGTTTCAAGGTACAAAGTGGTTCAATAATCTTTATATGTCAGGGTGCTTAAGTACACACTAAGACTTGGTACAAAAACATAGACAGAATCAACTTAAAAGGATTAAGTGAGGCTTCACTTTGGGGTTAACCAATGACAAGGAATCACATTTGAACCGACACTTTTTTATTTGTGATCATGGACTTCATGAACCAAAAATACCTTTATAAGAGAAAGGTGACACAGTAAAATAGGGGCTAACACATAGTCTAAGAAATATAGATATCATCATGTAGTAGAGAAACTTGAAGTTCAAGGAATAAATATAACTCACCAATCATAGACATCTCAAATTCATTTGGCATCTCCTTTGCAAAATTCTTGTACACAACTTCAAATTCGCCAAAGATGATGTCATCAACATATACCATAATTATCAAAAAATAACTCTTCCTCACCTTAATCTAAAGACTACTATATATCCACAATACCCTTTTTGAAACCTTACTAAAGTAACTACCAGTCCAACCTTGCATACCAAGCCCTAGGGGCTTCGTTGAGACAACACAAAGCCTTTTTAAGTTTATAACCCATATCCAAATAAATTTGACAACTAAAATCCACCTAGTTTCTCTATGCAGACCTCTTCTTCTAGGTCACCATTCAAGAAGGTTGATTTGAAATCCATTTGATATACTTTGAAGTTCTAGTGATCAGTTAGGTAAGACACATCTCGATTGCCTCCAATCTAGCCACCAGAGAAAAGGTTTCCTCAAGGTCGATCCCTTCAATCTATGAACATCCCTTGTAGACCAATCTTTCCTTGGTCCTTTTCACTTCCCCTTATTCATTTATTTTGTTTTGGAACACCCATTTTGTTCTAATTATATTTGTATCTATTGGTCTAGGAATTGATTCCCATGTCTGATTCTTCTCAGTCTGATTCCACTCTTCTTCCATTGCTTGTCTCCAACCTTCATCTTTTCTAGAATTAGTAAAATTATTAGGTTCAATCCGTGTTACAAGATAGATACTCACTTTCTCATTTACTTTACAAATATTCTCCTAGTCTAAACTCTATTCTTATCACCAATTACTTGATTTTTTGAATGATTTCTTTGAACATACTTTGCCAGAGTCTTGGGGTTTTTTTCAAGTACTTGATATTTTTCCTTTTTTTTCTCTTCTTCTCCTTTCTCCATGCAAATAGGTTAATCAATTTCACATTATTTTGGTTCCTTTACTTCCTAATTGTATTCTTCATCTATCCTGACATTTGTGCTTTCAACCATTATTTTGAGTCTCTTGTTTTAGTTTCTATAAGTCTTGCTTCTGGTTGAGTAACCAAGAAAGATTTCTTCATCGCATATTCAATCAAACTTTCCCAAGTCTTCTTCATCTCTTTTAATGTAACATTTGCTACTAAATATTCATAAGTATTTGGAAATAGTAGGTCTTCCATACCAAAGCTCATAAGGGGTCTTAGTGCTATTTATTCTATCATACTATGTTTAGGATGTAGACAGGATTTTGAATTGCTTCTTTCCAATATATTTCAAATAGATGTGCATATTTCATCATTGTTCTTTCTATTTCTTCAACTATTGTAGTCTTTCATTCCACCACCTCATTTTGCTAAGGAGTTCTTGGAGAAAAAAAATGTCTCATAATACCATGATCTTCAAAATAAATTTAAACTCATTTGAAGCAAATTCACCTCCTCTATTAGACCTTAAGCATTTTATCTATCTACTTTATTACCAACCAAAGCTTTGAAATATTTAAACTTCTCTAGAGCTTTTAATTTTTACCCAAGTCATCCTAGAAAAATCCTCAATAAGAAACATAAAGTACCTTTCACCATTGATTCCTTTTATCCTAGTAGGTGCACTTTGTTAAAGATCAATAGGCACCAACCCCAATTTTTTTGTAGAGGACTACTCATTTATCGCGAAGTTGGTTGTTGTATTCTACCCCATCTAAAATTTCTTGCATAAAGTGTTTGTAGGCTTGATGATCCTTGGTGTCTCCCTTACTACATTTGTAGAATTGACCTTCACCATGTTATCCAAGTTGATGTCACCCATCCTCACATGACAAGACCAACAATCATGGGTTTGTACCAACATAAAACTACCTTACCTAGCCTCTTTGAGTTGATAAACATTACCATCAATCTTGGTTCCTTCTACTATAATCTTTCTTGAAGTTCCTTTTCTGATTTTGCAACCTTTTTCATGAAATGTGTGTTTATATCCTTTGATGCAGAATTGAATGACACTCAGTAGATTAGGTCTCAATTTTCTAACATAAATAACATCATTGTCTTTTTCTTTCCATCAATTATTATTTTCTCCTTTCTATCAATTAGGATAACTCCATCACAAAATTTAACAAATATTTAGTTCCACTTCTCAAGATTGAAAATTTTTCCTTTATTAATGGTCATGTAATGATAATATCCACTATCAATTATCTAAGCATTTGGTTCTTCTTTTACATGAAAATTAGTCCACACAATCATTAATTATTCATTGACTTTAACATCTTGTAGGTCACCTAAAATCTTGCAATCCTTAACATCATGGATTTGTTGGAAAGTGATGTTTTTTATGTGATATGAGACACTTGAAGGTTGTCAGTTATGGAAACAAATATGATACAATGATCAATTTAAGTATAGTTTTGAAGATACGGTTCTGAAATCGACTAAGTATAGAAATAGAAGCACAGAGTATAACAATATTGTTTTGGAGAGCGAAGACCATATATGATGTTTGATGACTTGCGAGATTAGAGGAAGACACTATGGAATATGTATGACCTTTAGTTAAGGTCGATTTCATTTTGGTGATGATCACAGAGAGTTAGAGTTATTTGAAGACATGTGAAGACAATAGAACAGTGAAACAGAGTAGTTGAACAGTTGCGATGATTGAGGGAGCATGAGATAGAATCCAAACGTGCTAAGTTGGATTGTCATTGTGAATTACCTATACTTTGGTAATACAAGAGCGTCAACATTGTATTTAATTTTTTTATAAGTATTTATTATATTTTGTATTGTAATTGAGAAGCCGACTAAATGATGTAATACATATATATATATATATATATATATATATATATATATATATGAAAAAAAATTTGTAAAGTGAAGTGGTGTATGTGAAAGAGATAGAGATGACTGATGGCAGATGTGAGATCAGAGATTGAAAGATGTTGTTGAGAGCTACAACTGGAACTATCTAAGCATTGGAGATGCTTGTTTTTGTTCATTACTGAGAACACTTTGTAACAGAAGTATTGGTTGTAAGATTTGTAAGCTCAGTGTACCCCTAACATGGTGTTGTATACCTTTAACAGGGTTGATATTCCTTTAACAAGGAAATGTACTATGTCATATTCAGCTCCTAATAGGGCTAGGCCTCCAAACAGGGACATTATACTTTAGTTCATGCTCGTGGGTACCATCCCTGTCGGGGTTTTCCCTTGGCCAGGGTTTCCTCGACTATAAATTATGGTGTAATGAGTTGTGTTTTATTTTCTTATGTTCTTTTCATTTCAGCAATCTTATTGTTTATTTGGAATTTCTTTAAGTTTAATTAAAAGTGTTGTAATACTGATTCACCCCCCCCCCCTCTCAATATTACTTAATCCTAACAGGATTGTGTCATCAATCTTATACCCATAAAGAGTGTTACATCATTAGAATCATTTTGAGTTTCATCTTCTAAGGAACAACTATTATCTTTGGAATAAATAATCCTTTATACTATTTATTTTTTCTATCTTCTAATTATCTATACGAACGTCAAGAAGAATAATAACTAATTTTTCCATAATAAAAGCATTTTAAGGTAACTTACCTTTATATTTGTGTGTACCTTTCTTAAATCTTCTTACAAAATTTTCTTTAGCATCTTCAAAGTTGTCAAATTAATAAGCATTTTCCTCAATATTCTTACCAAATTTGAATGTAGCCTCTACCTTAGGAACATCCTTGTCAAATTCTCCCATTTCATATGCAATCAGAGTACCATGTAATCAATTACATGTGTATTTTTGAAGTACTTGCTTTCTTCATAACAAAAAGCTTAGAGCTATAGCTTTTTGGAAGAGATTTGTGAATATTTTTCACCATCTCATCTTCTTTTGTTTCTCTACCAATGCCTCTAATGCCCTTTTCCATATCATTTACCTAGATCATATAGTTTGCAAAGAATTCCTCATTGACCATCTTTACAATTTCAAATCTAGTTAAATTTTTTTGCATCTTTATCAACTCTACCTCCTTATCTCTATATATATCTTATCGATCTTATCCCCAATTTCCTTGGTAGTAGTGCAATGAATTACCTTTAGAAGTTCTAGATCTACAAGTCTATTCATGATTGCATTTCTTTCTTTTTCATTTTCTTCATATGCCCTAATCATTATAGAATTTCTAGGAGGACCGTTAGGAGGAGTATAACCAAATTTGATAGAGTTAAAAACAATGAGCCCTAATGATGTTAAGTGTGCTTCCATTCTCACTTTCCAAATAGAAAAAAATTGAATCATCAAACTTAAGATCCTTGTTAGATCTCTCATTTTTTTATCTCAGACCTTCCTTGAGTGGTTAAGCTTACTCCATATGAACCTTGCTTTGATACCTATTGTCGAACACATCTAGAGCTAAGAGGGGGGTGATGAATCAGTCTCTAATAATCTTAAATCTTTTCTGATGCAGTCAAGGATAGATAAACCTCAAGGAGATCAGTCTAAACCTTGCATTCAATATAACACAATGGAAGAGACAAGACAATAAGGAATAAAATGATAAATTCAGTCTTTTATTATCATCAAAAAATCATTTACAATAAATTTGCACCATGTTATTTCACATGCCAGTCATACATGTCAAGCACACAGGCCTGATTACACTTAAAAACCTCACAAATCCAACCCAATCTAAGCCGAATAACCTTATGAGATCACCTCTTGTCCCTTAGGAACAAGTCCATAAGCTTATAAAGTCATCGCAACATCTAGTCGGCCTAGAAAAGATTGCATTCCCCAATAATTCAGAAAATATTTTACAATAAATAGGTCAAGACCCAATTTTTTTAGAGAAACCTCCAATGATATAATTAAGATATGCGACCACACAATAATGTAATCCTCAAACATAACAATGAGATGGCATGATCATGCTCAAAAAAAACCACCAGAAGATCAGGAAACCGATTGGAAAAACAACAACCAACCAGGAAAATGAAGAATGGGAAAAATGCGCCCAAAATCTACCATAGCTTATGCAAGATGAAACCAAATGATGTGTTATCATAGGATAAGCTCCGGGAAGAAACCTAGAACACAAATTCATGATGGAAACACAAAAGAACAAGCACAGATTGGCCTCCAAGCAAAACATCATACTGATCAGACAGGAAAACACAAATATTTTTTTGTTTGATGCAAGATCCTAAGATGCTCCTGCATCAGAAACCTCAGGTAAAATAAAATGTTCCATAAGAGAAACTTATGAATATTTGACAAGTCATGGAACATAAATATGATACTATTTTTTATCCAAACATCCTCTTTATCTAATACTCTTTGTCTCTATACCTCTGCACTATCCTTTGTCAGCTTCGTTAACTTATTCCTCTCTATACTCACTCTGTCATATCTCCTATCAATACTAGGACTCATTTCACTACCTCTTCCCTTTTTCATAATTTATCTACCTCTGTTACAAACCTTCATCTGTTCAGCAACCAAATTCTTCTGCTACTTCACCTTACCCTTCTTACAATTTGATACCAAATTACCTTCATCAAATCTACCTTCAAGATCCTTCTTCTGATCCACACTAACTTATGTAGTCTTCTTCTCTAAAAAATAACTCTTTACCATACTCAAATTCCTTTCACTTCTCCCTTCTGCTTCCCTCAAAAGAACTAAAGTAAACTTATGTCCATCCTTCTCTATTGTGACCAAGTTTCTTCTACAATCATGAATAGCTCCTCTATCAAACTGCCAAGGTCTTCCCAATAGAACTTGACAAGTACTCATAGACACCACATCACATAACACTTCATCTCTGTAAGTTCCAATGCTGAAATTAACCAAACATTTCTCTTTCACCTCCACCATGTATTCCTCTAAAAACCAACCTACCCCATAAGGAAAAGGATGTTAAAGCCTCTTCAATCCAAGCTTCTTCACCATCTCTTCTAATACCACATTTTTAGTACTACCACCCTCCATAACAACCTTACAACATTTACCTCCTGATTTTCAAACAATCCTAAACAAATTCCTCATTTGTAAAGGTTCAACTTCCTTCTTACTCAACATAACTCTCATAAGCATAAGAGACTCCCCTGTCTCAGAATCTACTTCATTATCCACTAATTTATCAATAATTTGTTCCTTGTATGTCATAAGATTATGTTTTCCCATGTTCTACCTAGATCCTTCATAAAATTGAAAAGCCCTATGTCCTATGCCACCACATTTGAAACAAGTGCCTTTGAACTCCTTTCTACCATTCCCTCTTCTAGGTATTCTCTGCTCAGACTCAACTTCAATGGTATGCTTCTCTTTTCCATTGTTTCTAGTTTTTTTCTCTCTTCCTCTAGGGCTACTTTGTCTTCTCTTCAACTTATCTTCTTCCCTTACTGCATACTGATAAGCATCCTCAATAGTAGAAATCATCAACATACTCAACTCATCCTGAATGTTAAATCTCATAACATTAACATACCTAGCCACCTTCTCCTTAGATACTTCCTTGGGACCAAATCTAATACTCAAATTATAGAATTCTTCTATGTATTCCTCCACACTCATGTCTTTCTGCCTCAAGTTCTGCAAATTCTTAAACAACTCTAATTCATAATCCTCAGGGATGAATTTAGCTTTTAATGTAGAAATTGTTACCTTCCATCTAGTGATGTTTGTTTCATTGTGCTCCTCCCTATCTTTCTGTAATTCCTTCCACCATAAGGTGGCATGAATCTTCAACTTAGTATGTGCTAACCTAACCCTCTTTGGATCTTTGATGTCCTCAAGCTCAAATTAGTCTTCTAGTTCTCCAATCCAATCTATCAAATCATTAGGATGCAATGAACCAGTGAAAGTAGAAACATCCATCCTATGATTTTTACTTACTTGTGTCATAGCTCTCAACAACATTTCCTCATCTACAGGGATCTGAGTATCTATAGTCTCAATATATTCAGAACCCTCCTCAAATTCTTCTTCAATCTCAGGATTCCTTCTCAATCCAGTCAACACATTTTTGATCGCATTCCTCATCTCAATTATAAAGTCTTCCAGTATTTTCTCTATCCTTCTAGGGTTCATTCTTCTAGGTGACATCTTTCCAATCTTCAAGTGCAACTGCTTCTCCAACTGGTGATCTATTACAAGATGCTTCCCAACCAAGGATTTGTAGACACATGCAACCTACCTCCAATCGGCATGCCTTCAACTCTGAACACCCAACAAAAAACCCTTCCTCGCCACCTTGCACAATTTATGTATGATTGCAAGTTAGATCTTCACTCTGTCACCTCACAATCAATAGGTCTAGGGATTTCCAATTCAGGAACTTAGATCTACCAACACATAAATCTCAACCTCACTCAACCTCAACCTTGTTCAACCTTATTCTCAACCATCAAGGATACCACCTCACGCTCTACCTTTCTCTGATACCACCTGACGCAGTCAAGGATGGAGAAATTTGAAGGATATTAGTCCAAACCTTGCATTCAATATAACACAATAGAAGAGACAAGACAATAAGGAATAAAATGAGAAGTCCAAACTTTTATTATCATTGAAAAATCATTTACAACAGATCTGCAACATGTTGTTTCACATGTCAGGCATACATGCCAAGCACACAGGCCTGCTTACACTCAAAACCCTCACAAATCATACCCAAGATAAGCCAAATAATCTTATGAGATCACCTCTTTTTCCTTAGGAACAAATACATAAGCTTATAAATCCATCGCAACATCTAGTCGGCCTAGAAAAGATAGCATTCCCCAATAATTGGGAAAACATTTTACAATAAATAGGTTAGGACCCAAATCTTTAGTAACAACCTCCAATGAAATAATTAAGAGATGAAACCACACAATAATGTTAGCCTCAAACATAACAATGAGATAGCATGATCACGCTCAGAAAAACCCACTGGAAGATTGGGAAACCAGTCGTAAACACAACAACCAACCGGGAAAATGAAGAACACGACAGACACGCAAAGAATTTTTCATAACTTATGCATGATGAAACCAAATAATGTGTGATCATAGGATAAGCTCCAGGCCTAAGCCAAGAACACATTGTCATGACAGCAACACAAAAGAACAAGCACAGGTCAACCGCCAACCAAAACACTAGGCTGATCAAACAGGAAAACACAAATATTTTTTTGTTTGATGCAAGATTGCCAAGATCCTAAGATGCTCCTGCATATTTTTCTTTAGTTTTGAAAACATGTATCTTTAATCAACACCAACCAACACCAACGCATGTGAGAAAACAAGATTTATAAGGAAGACCCAATGAGGGAAAAACCACGGTGAGAATATCTTACAATATATGAAAAGTATTACAAGACGCTCACTGTCAGACTTGATGCCAAGACTCGCTATCTTAAGGAAAGATACAAAGGAATTGCAAGTTGAAGATCATTTCTTCATAGTAAGATACAAAATGACTTGAAGAAGAGACTCAATATCTCAACTCCTCAACTTCCACTATGCACTACCACTTCCTCAAACTTGCATCTCCCACTTTTCACACCCTCTCTACACACTTTTTAACTAATTTGATCTTTTGTGTATAAATCAACACCAAACATTAATTAGGTTGGCCAAAACAAGGGACAAGGGGTAATCCCAAAAACTCAACCACCAAAACATAAGTGTGGTGTAAGAGGTCCTATTAAGGAGATAGAGAGTACCCAAAACATCATAACACAATATCCAATGTGATCCTAAATAACCTTTAGCTTCTTGCCAACTAAGCATTTTGTCATTTTATGAATTCTCTGTTCTATCAGTCAAAACTTCAGTTAGTTATCGGTGATAACTGAATGTTCTATTGGTGTGACTTCAGTTTTCATCGGGATCTCCATCCTTGTCTTTTTCGTCGGGCAACACTGAAATTCTATTCATCGGGTTACTCTATGTTTTGTTTGTCAGGCAACACTGTAACTCTGCTAATCGATAATTATGCATATTTTTTCATCGGGCAACACTGTGACTCTGTTCTTTTTCTCTAACCGTTGGGTGCACTCCGTCGGTGTATTCAATCACTTAGTGAATACTTGACTTATATGCATTACTGATTAGCATAGCCTTGATTCATGAGTTCTTTGAAGTCTTTTGGCAGTATCTCCATGACCATACAAATTATATTAACTTGACATCAATGACAATACAATACATTAACTGATTTAATGCCTTGCATGATCATCAACTTAACATCTTCAAACATTTAATCAGTTACATGTCATCAATCTCTCCCTTTGGCATTGATGGCAACATACTATATTATCATACTATACTATTGCTAATACAATATGAAATATACAGTTTTATCAAGATTTTCTAATGTAACTATTACAAATGTCTGGCTATCGGTAAGCTCAAATATCTTTGATTTGATTCTTGCAACTTTTTATCTTCTGATGTGTTGTGTTCTTTCCTTGTGTCAATTCCTCTCCCTTTGTATCAAAAAATCTACCTTTGTATAATATTTCCATACAATCTCTCTCCCTAAGGATATAATCTCTCCTTGTTGGAGTAATGTGATAATGGACAATCTCTCTTTTTTTTTCCAGAAGGATGTGATAATATGGATAGATAATCTCTCTCCCTTTGATAGCAATGCCAAAAAAATATCTCACAAATATCTGAAATTAATGTCAAGCAATATTTTATCTCCATCCATAATATATTCCTTGAATTTCCCTTATCCATCAACAATACAACAATATGCTATGGTGCTTGGTGATGATATATACATGTCTGTATATAGATGTAGCTTTGAAGTTCATCTCTTTGCTTGCATCAACATGAATGATATTATGATAATATGTAGGTTGATGCATCCTTCTAGTTATCTTACTGACTAGTAGACAAGGGTCTAACCCCTAGTCTCTTTCTTAAGTACTCAAATGCATCCTTGGGTAGTGGCCTTGTGAAGATATCGGCCAATTATTCCTTTGATTGCATATACTCAAGTATCACCTCCTTTGCCTGAACTTGTTCTCTTAAATAATGATACTTGATTGCAATATGCTTTGTTTTAGCATGTATGACTGGATTTTTGGAAATGTTTATTGCACTTGTATTATCACAGTAGATAATTACTGGTTCTAAAATTTGCATATGCATACCTTCCAGTAATTGTTTGATCCATACAATATTCAAGTAGTTTGCAGTAGCAGCAATATTTTCTGCCTTTGCAGTAGATTGTGAGATGCATCCTTGTTTCTTGCTGATCCATGTGACAAGTTTTTCACCCATGAAGAATGCTCCTTCAGTTGTGCTCTTTCGGTCATCAATATTTCCAGCCCAATTAGCGTCTGTAAAGACTTGAAGTTCAAATTTGCCTTCTCTTCTATACCATAAGCCATATTCTTTGGTATTCTTCAGATATCTTATAATTCTTTTCACAGCAGTCATATGTGACTCTTTGGGATTAGCAAAAAATCTAGCAACTATTCCTACTGTATGTGCAATATCTGGTCTAGTATGTACAACATACATGAGTTTTCCAATCATTGATCTGTACAAAGTTTTATATACCTCTGATGACTTATCCTCCTTTGTTAGTTTGCATCCATTTTCCATCGGTGTTCCAACTAGTTTGGATTCTTCCATCTTGAATATTTTCAGTACTTCTTTGATGTATTTGGATTGTGTAATGAAAATACCTTCTCCTTGTTGCATGATCTACAAACGAAGAAAGAACTTGATCTCTCCAAACAAAGACATCTCAAACTCTTTGCTCATCTCATTAGAAAATGATTTGCATAGCATATCATTGCCTCCAAATATGATTTCATCAACAAATATTTCAGCAATCAAAGTGTTAGCATCAGTATCTTCCTTTAAATAAAGATTATTGTTTTTACTAGTTCTTACAAATCCAATACTTATAAGATAGGAATGAAGTCTTTCATACCAGGCTCAGGGTGCTTGTTTCAATCCATATAGGGCTTTGTGTAGTCTACATACCATGTCCCTCTTGTCTGGATCAACAAACCCTTCTAGTTTTTCATGTTAATCTCTAAGTTCTGTTGATGATTAGTGACCAACACTTAGTCATTTACTTAGGCAGTTTTAGTTGGTTATCACTACGGCCGAGCTAAAACTATGTAAGGCCGAGCAACATTACCGAGCAGTTTTCAGTTTGCCTAGTTACATTGCTGAGCCGAGTTACATTGCCGAGTCGAGTAGGAAACAGGGATGTTAAGTGTCGAGTGACAGAGAAGTCAAGTGCCAAGCAGAACAATTTTTGTATACATGTCTGGAATGATTCAAACTTCGAGGATAAGTGATCCGGCTAACTTGTATAAGATTTTTGGGCCGACTTATGTATGCATTTAATATTCTTCTACAGAGTTAGTTATGCATTTAATTTTTTTATCCTATGAATGATCTATTGTAAATATTAATTGTAATACCATCAAGGTATGGGTATTAGATCTTGATCATTGATCTAGATCTCGCTATCAGACTCAAACAAGATATATTAGATTTCTTCTAAACCCTATTTTGTAAGTGTAAGGAGTGAGTAGACGAAGTGTGGTGACTGTATTTTTTGAAGTGAAATGTACAAAGGGTTATTTTGTTAAGAAGCAGAGATCAAATAGAGTGACAACATAGTGAACAAAAGAGTAAAGTTATATCAGATTATGAGATCATAGAAGGTACTCGAAAGAGGAGATTCTTCATCAGCATCAGAGTTCATAATGAAGGATAAATACTTGAGACATTCTAATAATTCTATCAGGTGAAAATCTCTTAACGGAGTGGTTCTAAAAGACCTTTCTTTATCTCCTAATAGAGTGCTTACTTTATTGTAAGTTCAAATCCTTTCACATGGTAGATTGTAATGATCTTTAGCTCTTAACCGGGCAGACCTTTAACAGGGTAGATTACATTTTGTAATCAACATTTGTAGCCTTATTAGGCACACTTTATTACTGTAGTAGTGGAGAATTTTGTGGGTGTCATCCCCACCCCAGTTTTACCTATTTGGGTTTCTGGGTTACCAAGTTCTTGTGTTATGTGTTATTTATTTCATTGTGTGGATG
>MU226505.1:375118-393372 GCA_018584345.1 Thuja plicata | reverse complement strand
CTGAGATTACATTAGATTCATATATGTATGAATGTGGATTAGTTTGTTTTAAGTGTTTAAATTTGAAGATCTGATTCACCCCCCCTCTCAGTATCTTGCTTTCCCATTATTGTATTTCCAACAATTGTTATCAGAGCTCAATTCTCTAAAAAAGGTCATAATCAGCTTGAGAATACAGATCTTGAGATGGAGATCTACAACATGGGTAAAGTCATTGAGAATCAAAAGATTGATATTCAGCTAGCACTACAACAGCTTGAGAGTGCAAGACAAGAATTAAAGAATTCCTTGACTACAAGGAAAGATTTGGCCAAACTAATGAATGACACTCATTATCAGGAAGAGGACACCACAAATCTATTTCATAATGGAGATTCTACTGAGAGCAATGCAACAATAGAAGATCTACTAGAAAAGAATAGTGAATTATGTGAAGAAGTCAGAAGCTTGAAAAAGGAGAAAGAAGCCCAATCAATAAGAATGTGTGAATTTTTTGAACAGAAAAGAAAGCTAAAGATGACAAGGCTATGGTAGAAGAAGAAAAAAGAATGATGAATACCAGACTTGATGAAAGAACACATGATGTACAAACAATGACAGTCAATCAAGTAGACATGGAAAATCAATTACTACTTGTGAATCAGGAGATCAGTAGGAAAGAATTGGATATTTTTAATCTTAGATATGAGAATAGTCATTTGAAAGATGAATTGAGATCTGAGAAATAACTCAATAACAGAGTGAATGATCCCAATGTAGCTATGAGATACTTTGAACAACTGGTGGAAGCATCAAGAAGACCTAAAGATTCTTCTGGATTAGGTCACACTGAACAACATACAACCACTGAAGATGGAGAATCATCTAAGACAGTTGAAAGAAGGTATGCAAAGCCAAGAAACAACAAACCTGTTTGCCACCACTGTGGGAAACCAGGTCATACAGCAAACATTTTCTAAAACAAGAATGGTAAGTCCTATCTGAAAACTAACTGTAATGGTTACTACTTTAACTGTAATTAGTTTGGACATCAAGCACGTGAATGTAAGACAAAGGAAAGAAAAACACCTAGACTCAATGGTAATTGCTATAACTATCACAAATATGGTCATAGAGCACAAGATTGCATATCTAAATGGTAAACAATAGTGGACATCAATGGTACAAGAGAAATCACCAAGAAAAGGCAATACTTACAATTGGGATTACAATGCATGGCATAGTTGTCGCTACTGTGGTGAGTATGGACATGTTCTAGAAAACTGCATAAGGACACATTTCAGAGGAAAGTCTAAAAGTTGGATGAATGGAAGCCTAGTTTGTCACAGTTGTCTGAAAATTTTCCATACAAGGAAAGATTGTAAGACTAGGGTACCTACTCCTACTGTTGAGAAAATAAGGGAATAGATGAACAAGACATGGGTTAAGAAGTCTGAACCATGCAGTAGTGAAGCTAGTAAAGTCGAGGTCACCCAATCTAATGGATCCGGTGATCACATCATCTCCAACTAAGAAAAAGAGGTATGTAAGGAACTGCATCTAAAACTCTTATCTTACATCAGTTCCTAACATGAAATTTACAAAAGTCCATATTTGCATATGTTAAGATGCACTAGGACATATTTTTGAAGACAAATGTTGAGTTGAGCCAATTTCACTATAGGTGTCGAGCACTAATCATGGACACTAAGGCCGAGTTCTTTAGTGAGTGTCGAGTTTTTTTGGCCGAGTAAGTTTTATGATGGCCGAGTTTAGTAAGCCGAGTGGGATGCAAGTTGTGTTAAAGTCGAGGACAGCTGGCTTGCACTAACTCAATGGATAGAACATTCATTGCTTACCTACCTTGATCTTTCAAATTCTATAAAGGATGAACAGTTGACACTTCATTTTTTTTTTGCGATTTTTACTGTTTACAGAGCGATTGAAGTAATTTGTAGAATTGATCTTAACAAAGTTAGCATCGAAGATTTCATCAGCGTGCCATCAACAATCCTAAGGTGAATAGTGTGAAGCGTTACTTGTTGAGGTACTCTATTTTTCATCTTTCGAACCCTAATTTAAATATTATGGTTGTAAGTTCTTCCGCACCAGCTAAGAGTATGGAGGGAGAACAACAACAAATTTAGTTAGTACAGAGTGATGAATGAGAACCTCTCAACTTTCAAGCCATTCCTAAAAGTGTGATTAAGAGTGATTTAATAGGAGCCCTCTCATCCATTCCACCCAAGATACTTATGATCCATGATGTTCGATCGTGTTATATGGTTAAGATTGGTGAAGTAGGTGATACTGAATTAAGGAAATTCTACAACAAATTATGTGTCGATGGAGTTCTGAAGGAAGAATTCAAACATTTAGCCAACAAAGAGTTAACTCATGCCCTAGATTTTCCACAAGGTTTCAAAGATGAATGGATTAAGGTTATCCTTAGCCGAGTTCATGATATGTGTATGTGGTTGGATAATGGACCAGTCAAGATCACCAAAAGCATGATTCATTGAGTGACTGGATATCCTATAGTGAACGGAAAATGAACAATGAGGGATAACAACAAAGAAGAAATTACACTGAACATTGGAGTCATATGGAACAACAGAGGTATGAATATCTCTACAATTACATACCTAGAACTTGATTTTAAAGTAAGAGTAATAGCACATAAGTTCTATCAGTCGAGTAGATTGGATAGTGTTCCTTGTACAGCTATTGATCAGGCATGGAAAATTATTAAGAAGAATCATACATATGATCTTGCTGAGCTACAACAGACAATTAGCCAAGAACCTAGCATCAATCAGAAAGGCTAAGAGCTCATCATGTAATTTTTGTTCCTTACTAGTCTGTATATTTTTCTACATTTAGGATACATTTCCTACATTGGGAAATATTGTTTGGAAAAAGGATAGACCAATTACAGTTTAGATTAGTGAATGTATTGAGAAACTAGGAAGTAATTTCAATAGCATTATGGGGACCTATTTTGTAGAATTCAAGAAGAGAATGAGATTAAGGACTAGGGTTCCTAAGTCACTAGTGGAGAAGCACTGTGAAGAAATATGTTTTCTAGTTGATATAGATAACACTTATATCCAGGCTGTGACACCTAGGACAACATGCTTAGAACCATTTCCATATGAAATTAACATTGATGAAGCATCAGCTGCCATCATTGCACTCCTAGCTAAGGCAATTGATACTACAGCAGAGAGATTTGGAAATCTTGATGAAGCTAAAGCTAAAATTTCTAGAAGCTTGAACGAGGGAACTATGGAGAGGAAAAGAGAGAAGATTGTGAAAAATTAGAAGAAAATGGTTGGTTTAGGTAGTGATGAAGAACTTGAGGATGCACCTTTAGGCCTGACCACTAGACATGGTGAGGATATATCTATAGAAGAGGAAGTGAGTGCATCAGAAGAGGTCACTAAGAAAGCTAAGGGTAAAAGACCATCAATTGTCATAGTAACCAAGCCAAGCAAAGCTAAACCTAAGGTTACACCTCCTGCAGCTAATCATCCGAGGACTAGAGCATCTACTTTTACTTCTCCAGTAGAAGTACAAACAAAAGTATATGGTAAGAGGAAATTTGTAGAAATTAGTTCTGGAAAGGAAGCTAAGGTTGCTCCTAAGGCTGAGCTGAGTAAGCCAGCAAAGAGACCAAGAAGGAGACTAAATTTGGGGACAGATAGTGATGAGGAAAAGATAGAAATTGATGAACCCACCAATATACCTACAACACAATTCAAGAAACCAGCTAGTATTGATGAGGTATGTGGCACTTTGAGGAATTCAGCAGGGTTAGCAAATTTTAAGTTCATTAAGTATGAGAAATTGAATAATGTGGATAGGCACAAAGTTCAGGAAGCACTCTTGGATATGATGAGTACTTTCAAGTTAACTCCTACAGAGATAGGAAACCATGTGTTGAATGAACTATATGATTTTTCTATCAAGAAAATGGGAATTTGCACTTACCACAGAGAGATAGATCAGGGAAGGAACTCTATCCAAGGTAATACCTGAGTTAACTGCAAAACAAAGAGCCAAATTCATTGAGGATTACAAGAATAGGTTTGTTCCTAGACTCAGAGGCTATGCTGTTCTAAAAAATGATATTGAAGGTGTAGTACAGCAGAGCACAAGGATCTAGAAGGAAATCTTTGGACTAGCCATTCCAAAAGATAAGAAATCTGGTGAGGGGACATCCGAGCAAAAGACAAAAGAAGTTGAAGTGAAGACTACCCCTGAGCCACAGATAACTCAAGATCAAATTTCCATAGAACAAGACAAAACCAAAGATGCATTAGACTCAACTAATTCTGTTGATCTGACTGCAGACAGTCCTATGGATTTTATAGTTGATGATCCATGCAATTTGAATAACGAGGAACAAGATATGCTGAGTGGTACTTACACTGATTCGCCTATTAAGGCAACTGGTACTGAAGAAGAAAAGACTATAGCATCTAATGAGATAATTGAAGTTGTCAATGATCAGAAAGGTGAAGAGAAACAACAAACAAATGCACAAGAGGTAACTTCAAAGAATCCACCTATTTTAGAGGTTGTGAAAATAGTTTTAGATAGTGGAGTAGTGATAACGGATACTATTGATAAGCCTAAAGAAGAAGAGGCAATGCAAGGGTTGGTTGATCTACCACACTCTGCATCATCCACTCCCACTGGTCCTAAAACTGGGAGTATGCTGAAACCCTAGACAACATTGATAGAATTAAAAGAGGCAATGGACATTGACATTGTCAAAGGGAAAAGTATTATGTTGCCGAGCATAAGTTCACCAGAGTTGAAGAAAAAGAAAATTATGAAGAAGAAGTCTCAAATTATAGATGTAACATTAGATGAGGTCATTATGATTCCACAATGGGATCCCAATGAATTATCTTTTGAACAAATAGGGACTCTTCAAGAATTACTTAAGAGGGAGAAGAGATGGGAAGAGATGAAGATAGAACAAAAGCAAAAGTAGGTGTTGCATGACATCAAAGACATATTTGCAAAAGCTTTTGACTTAGAGGATGAAATGCCTCAAGCTCCAATTATTGATCAGCTAGTCAACATTGTACAGAAGGTAACTGATGATGACATAGACAGAAATGAAAAGATTCTACAATGGCCTAGGAGAATATTTGAGAGTAAAGTTCTAGATAAAATCTCAGAAGAGATTGCCACAAAACAGGTTGAACTTTCTATTCTCATTGAAACTTTAGAGAAAGTTACAGCCAATGTTTATTCTTTGTACAGAAAATAATGTGATGTTGAATTTTTCACAAAGGATAATCTACAGCTTGTTGAGAAGCTACAGTTAGATTTATGATCAACTGGCACTACTTTGGGTAAAGATCCTACCTCTAGTTCTTTACATCTTACTAAGTTGATAAATGCACAATGGAGAATAGCCAAGCTTATGGCTGAAGATGGTCGAATTAGGGCCAAATTGATAACTATTCAGACAAGCCTATTGCCTCACTTGGAGGTAATACAGAAGAAACTTTCAATTGCAAAGGAGTTATCACAGAGTAATGCAAATCTATCAACTGCAGAAATTTTAGTGAGTCTAGCTGCCGAGCTAGAAATAAAATTGGAAGTTATGAAGATTGCTAAGGAAAGCTGGGATACTGAATCCAACCTGCAGCTTCATAAACAATTTTTGGATAAGTACAACTTAACCCCACCAGCCATCAGTGACAAAAACAAGGGAGAAATTGGAAAGGAAGTTGGAAAGGATATAGTATGATACATTAGTACCGAACAGGTACACTTGTATAGTATGATACATTAGTACAAAATAGGTACACTTGTATATAAATTTTTTGAAGGCATGTAAAATTTTTGTATGGATTATTTCTGAGTATATTCCTAGGGGGAGTACTTAGTATACTTAGGCAATATTTTGATGAAATGAACGGAAGTAATGATAAGTGTTTTTTCCACTAATATCAAAGGGCGAGATTGTTAATCTCTAAGTTCTATTGATGATTAGTGACCAACACTTAGTCATTTACTTAGGCAGTTTTAGTTGGCTATCACTGCATCCGAGCTAAAACTATGCAAGGCTGAGAAACATTGCCGAGCAGTTTTTAGTTTTCCTAGTTACATTGTTGAGCCAAGTAGGACACAGAGATGTTAAGTGTCAAGCGACAGAGAAGTCAAGTGCCAAGCAGAACAATTTTTGTATACATGTCTGGAATGATTCAAACTTTGAGGATAAGTGATCTGGTCGACTTGTATAAGATTTTTGGGTTGACTTATGTATGCATTCAATATTCTTCTACGGAATTAGTTATGCATTTAATTGTTTTATCCTATGCATGATCTATTGTAAATATTAATTGTAATACCATCAAGGTATGGGTATTAGATCTTGATCATTGATCTAGATCTCGCTATCAGACTCAAACAAGATATATTAGATTGCTTCTAAACCCTATTTTGTAAGTGTAAGGAGTGAGTAGACGAAGTGTGGTGACTGCATTTTTTGAAGTGAAATGCATAAAGGGTTATTTTGTTAAGAAGCAGAGATCAAGCAGAGTGACAACATAGTGAACAACAGAGTAAAGTTATATCAGATTATGAGATCATAGAAGGTACTCGAAAGAGGAGATCCATTATCATCATCAAAGTACATAATGAAGGATCAATACTTGAGACATTCTAATCATTGTATCAGGTGAAAATCTCTTAACAGAGTGGTTCTAGTACACCTTTCTTTATCTCCTAACAAAGTGCTTACTTTATTGTAAGTTCAAATCCTTTCATAGGGTAGATTGTAATGATCTTTAGCTCTTAACTAGGAAGACCTTTAACAGGGTACATTACATTTTGTAATCAACATTTGTAGCCTTAATAGGCACACTTTATTACTGTAGTAGTGGAGAATTTTGTGGGTGTCATCCCCACCCCAGTTTTACCTATTTGGGTTTCTGGGTTACTAAGTTGTTGTGTTATGTGTTATTTATTTCATTGCATAGATGCTATTTGAGATTACATTAGATTCATATATGTATGAATGTGGATCAGTTTGTTTTAAGTGTTTAAATTTGAAGATCTGATTCACCCCCCCTCTCAGTATCTTGCTTTCCCATTATTGTATTTCCAACAGTTCAATGTATACCTATTCTTCAAGTATTCCATTCAGGAATGCAAACTTGACATCCATTTGATATACCTTGAATCCTTTATATGCAGCATAAGCAAGCAATATTCTTACTCCTTCTAGTCTAGCAACAGGTGGAAAGTCTCTCCATAGTCAATTCCTTCTTCTTGTACATACCCCTTGCATACTAGCCTTTATTTATTTCTTGTGACTTCTCCATTCTCATTCAGCTTATTCTTGAATATCCATTTTGTATCGATGAAATTCTTGTCATTTGGTCTTGGTACAAGTGTCCATGTCTTTTTTTTTTCTCTATATATTCAATCGCTTCATCCATTGCACTTATCCATTCATCATTATCTAGTGCAGCATTGACAGATTTGGGCTCATACTCACAAATAAGACATCTTGTATTTAGAGACTTACTTCTAGCTCTCATACTAGCCTTTTTATCTCCAATGATCTGGTTTTGTGGATGGTTCCTTCTTGTTGGAAGTACAATAATGAGGAAAGCAAGATGCTGAGAGGGGGGTGAATTAGATCTTAAAACTTAACCACTTAAAACAAATTGATCCACATTCATACATATATAAATTTAACCTAACATCAGATAACATCAACAACATGAAATGTATAGATCATAACACAAAATTTTGGTAACCCAGAAACCCAAATAGGTAAAACTGGGGTGGGGATGACACCCACAAATCTTCACTACTGTAGCAATAAAGTGTGCCTGTTAGGGCTACAAGAGTTTGATTGCAATATGCAATCTACCTGGTTAAAGGTCTGTTCAGTTAAGAACTAAAGATCATTACAATCTACCTTGTTAAAGGATTTCAACTTATAGTAAAGTAAGCACTCGGCTAAGAGATTTAAAATGGTCTGCTAGAACCACTCTGTTAAGAGATTTCACCTGATACACTTGTTAGAATTTTTCAAGTAGTGATCCTTTGTTATGCGCTCAGATGCTAATGACAGATCTTCTCTTTCCAATACCTTCTGTGATCTCACAATCTGATATGTCTTTACTCTGCTTTTCAATGCTCTATCATTATGCTTGATCTAGGCTTCTTCTCAAAATGACTTACTGTTCATCTCTCAAGAACAACAACCCTTCTCTTCCAAACTGTATATCTCTTACACACTAATTTTCTAGGGTTAGAAGCAATCTTATATGTCTTTATGGATCTGGCAGTGAGATCTAGATCAATGATCAAGATCTATAATTTATGCTTCCAATTCATTTTGATTTCCTAATTGGCTCCATGCCATGCATAGTATAAAACAATTAAATGCATAATTAACTCATTAGAATAATATTAAATGCATACAAATGTCAGCCCAAATCTCATACAAGTCATCCTAAACTGTTTACATCAAAGTTTGAATCAATCCGAACATGTATGCAAAAAACTATTCTGCTAGAAACTTAACATCTCTGTCACTCGGCACTTAATATTCTACTTGGCTCAACATGATGTAACTCGGAAACCTAAAACTTGCTCAGCAATGTTGCTCGGCCTTTAATTTTTAGCTTGGCCATAGTGATAACCAACTAAAACTGCCTAAGTAAATGACTAAGTGTTGGTCACTAATCATCAACAAAACTTAGGGATTAACAATCTCCCCCTTTGCTATTAGTGGAAAAAACACACTTATCATTTTGATTCATTCCATCCAGAATGTTGCCTAAGTACACAATGTACTCCTCCTAGGAATGTACATCATACTACATACAAAACAATTTACATAGTATACATGCCTTCAAAAAAAAATATTTACATTGATACCTGTACTGATCTCCTTATGCTGTATCCTTGTCAGTCCTGTCAGATTCCCCCTTGTTTTTGTCACTGATTGTAGGTGGGGTCAAGTTATACTTGTCCAAAGATTGTTTATGAAGTTGTAAGGTGGACACAAATGCAATGTCCCAACTGTCCTTAACAAACTTCATAACCTCTATTTTGACTTTTATCTTGACAGCTAGACTTACTAAACTTTCTGCAGTGGAGAGATGAGAATCTCTCTTAACCAATTCATTTGCAGATGAAAGTTCTTTCTGAATGACCTCTAGATGAGGTATTAGGCTTGTTTGGATAGTAATCAATTTGGTCCTAATCTGACCATCTTCAGCCATGAGCTCGGCTATTCTCCTTTGTGCATAAGTCAATCTGTTAAAATGTAAGGAGCTAGTGCTAGCATCCATACTCAGTGAACTTCCAATTGAATTTAAGTCTAATTGAAATTTCTCTAAGGCATGTAGATTATCCTTTGTGAAGAATTGAATATCACATAACGTCTTATACAAAGAATAAACATTAGTTGCAACTTCCTCCAAAATTTCTACAAGAGAAGAAAGTTCAACCTGCTTTACCGCAATCTCTCCTGAGATTTTCGCTAGTACTTTGTTCTCAAATTTCCTCTCGGACCATTGCAATAGATTTTTATTGGCTTCAATGTTGTCATCATTTACCTTTTGCACAATATGAACTAACTGTTTAAGAATAGGAGCTTGAGGATTTTCATCTTCCATGTCAAAATATTTTACAAATATGTCCTTGATGTCATGTAACACTTGCTTTTGCTTATGCTCTCTTTTCATTTCCTCCTATATTTTCTTCCTCTTGAGTAGTTATTGAAGAGTCTCAATCTATTCATAAGACAAAATATTGGGATCCCATGGTGGAATCACAATAACTTCATCTAATGTGACATCAAGAATTGGATACTTCTTCCTCATAACTTTCCTCCTCTTAAATTCAGGTGAGCTACTGCTCAGCTTCATTTCTACAATACCTTTCCCTATTTAAGTAGTAGTCACCATTGCGTCTTTCAATTCACTCAAAATTTTATGTTGATCAGGCATGCCTCCTTCTTTAAGTCCAGTAGGAGTTGATGATGCAGAGTGTGGTATATCAACCAACACTTGCACTGCCTCTTGTTCTTTAGGCTCATTGTTGGTATCCCTTATCTCCTCACTACTATCTAGAACTGATTTCCAAACCTCTAAAATAGGTGAATGTTGTGTAATTACCTCTTGTTCATTTGTTTTCTCCTGCTTCTTTTTTAGCATCTTTATCCTCAGGTTCCTTTTGAGTTCTCTCTTCATCTTCCTTTGTACTCTTCTCTCCTTCAACCTCAGTTGCCTTAATAGGTGATTCTATAGTTGAGTCTCTCGGCTCATCCTGACCCTCGGCATCCAAATTTCTATTCATCAATTTTCACATCAATTGGACTATAAATTGTCAGATCAACAGTGTTTACTATCTATGTTTGTTGTTTTGGTTCTGCTCTAGTCTTTTCAGGCTCAGATGTTACTTCATCAGTCTTCTTCTCTTTTGGAGCAATCAATCCAAAGATTTCCTTCCAAATACTAGTACTCTATTGTACTATACCTTCAATATTATTTTTCAAAATAACATAACCTCTCTATTTAGGTATGAATTTATGCTTATACTCTTCAACAAATTTTTCTCTCTATTTCTTAGTTAGCTCAGGAATGACTTGAGCTAATGTGCCTTCTCTTATCTGTCTCTCAGTTGTGAGTGAAAATTCCCATTTTCTAGATAGAAACTCATATAACTCACTCGACACATTGTTTCCTATCTCTATAGGAGTTATCTTTATGTTGCACATCATATCTAGTAGAGCTTCCTGAACTTTATGCTTATCTTCTACCTTCAATTTTTCATACTTGATAAACTTAAAGCCAGATAACCCTGCAAAATTTCTCAAATTCTCACATACCTCATTAATATCATTGGGTCTCTTGAATGGTGTTGTTGGTATGTTGCTGGGCTCATCAGTTTCAGTCTTGTCTTCATCACTTTCTGGATCCAAATGCAGTTTTCTTCTTGGTCTCTTTACTTGTAGGCTTGGCACAGCCTTTGTTGCAAATTTTGTCTTTGATCTAGAGCTACTCTATCCAACCTTCTTTACATAGAATTTTTTTTGCTCTACCAGTGATGTGGCAGAAGATTCCCTTGTCCTTGGACAATTTGCAATGGGAGGGGTAACTTTAGGTTTTGCCTTACTTGGCTTGGTTACCTTAGCTACTGTTGGTTTCTTTCATTTTGCCTTAACAGTAATCTCTTCTTTAGATTCACTAACTTCTACTTCTTGTTCTTTAGATACATCTTCTCCTTGTCCAGTAGATATGTCTAGAGGTGCATCCTCTAGCTCCTCATCACTCGGCAATCCAACCATCTTTTTCAGGTTTTTTACAATCTTTTTCCTCTTTCTCTCCATGGTTCCTGCCTTAAGATTCATGGATATCTTTGCCTTAGCTTCATCATAATTTCCAAATCTCTTTGATTTTGTATCAATCTCCTTTGCTAGGAGTGCTGTGATAGCTGCTGATGTTTCATCAATGTTAACTTCGTAGGGAAATGGCTCCAGCCATGATACCCTAGGTGTCACAGCCTGAATTAAGTGTAATCTATATCGACTAGGAAACATATCTCTTCATAGTGTTTTTCCACAAGTGAACTAGGAATTCTTGTCCTCAACCTCATTCTCTTTTTGAATTCCACAAAGTATTTTCCCATAATACTATTGAAATTATTGCCTAATTGTTGAATACATTCACTAATCTATACAGTAATAGGTCTATCCTTCTTCCAAACAATATTTCCCAGTGTAGGAAATGACTTATGTACATAGAATAATATGCAAACTAGTAAAGAGACAAACTTACATGATGAGATTTTATCTTTTCTGATCGATTGTAAGTTCTTGGCTAGTTGTGTCAATTGCAGCTCACCAAGGTCATAGGTGTGATTCTTCTTGACTATCTTCCATGCTTGGTCCATGGCTGTGCAGGGAACACTATCTAGTCTGCTTGAATAATAGAACTTGTGTGCAATCACTCTCACTCCAAAGTCAAGTTCTAAATCTTCAATTTTAGAGATAGTCATACCTCTGTTATTCCAGACATATCCAGTGTTAGTTTCTATCTCTTCTTTACTTTGATCTCTCATTGTTCATTTACCATTGATAATAGGATATCTAGTTACTCGATGAATAATATCTTTTGTGATCCTAACTAGTCCATTGTCTAGCCACATATGCATATTATGAACTCAGCTTAGAACAACCTTGATCCATTCATCCTTGAAGTCTGGTGGAAAATATTTGGCATGAAGTAACCCTTTGTCAGCTAAATGCTTGAATTCATCTTTTAGAACTCCATTTTCGTGTAACTTGTTATAGGATTTCCTCAATTTTCTATCACCTACTTTGCCAATCTTAACCATGTAACAGGATCTAACATCATGGATCATAAGTATCTTTGGTGGGATTGATGAGAGGGTTCCATTTAGATCAGCTAAAATTGCACTTTTGGGAACGGCTTGAAAGTTAGGTGTTGTACATGCATCACTTCTTACTAGATTAATTTGTTTTAGCTCCTCCTCCATTACTTTGATTGGTGTGAAAGAACTTGTAGCCATAATCTCTGAAATTGGGGTTTGAGAATGAACAACAGGGTAGCTTGGAAAGAAACACTTTGCACTGTCAAACTTAGGGTTGCCGACGATACGCTAACGATATTTTTGAAAAAAAATTTACTAAGATCAATTCTACAATTTCTTCAATCGCTCTGTGAATGCTGAAAATCACAAGGTAAAATGAAGAATAGATTGTTCATCCTTATATAGACTCAAAAGGTCAAGATAGGTAAGCAATAAATATTCTTCCTATTAGGTTAGTGCGAGCCATCTATCATTGGCCGACTAACACAACTTGCATACCACTCGGCTTACCATACTCGGCCATCACACAACTTACTTGGCCAACCAACTCGGCACCTATAGTGCAGTTAACTCTTCTCGGCACTTGTCACAAACATGTCTAGGTGCATCTTAACATATGTAGATATGGACTTTGGCACATTTACATATAAGGAGCTGATGTAAGATTTGAAATTTAAATGTAGTTCCTTACATACCACTATTTCTAAGTTAGAGATGGTGTGATCACCTGATCCATTGGATTGGGTGACCTCGGCTTCAGTGGATTCATTGTTTCTTGGCTCTATTTTCCTTACCCATGTTTGGTTCATTTGTGCTCTTATTTCTTCAACAGTATGAGTAGGAACTCTTGTCCTACACTCTCTCCTAGTGTGACCTATCTTCAAACAACTAAAATAGACTAGGCTTCCATTAATTCAACTCTTAGATTTCCCTCTGAAATGTGTCTTTAAGCAATCTTTATGTGCATGTCCATATTCTTTATAGTAATGACAACTCTACCTTGTATTATAATCCCAGTTGTAAGTGTTTCCTTTCCTAGATGCTTTTGTTTGTGTCTTTAATATCCGTTGTTGTTTAGCATTGGATCTACAGTCTTGTGCTTTATGACCATGTTTCTGACACTTGTAACAATAACCATTAAATCTTGGTTTGGGAGGTGCATCACTTGCTTCAGCCCAACATTCATGTGCTTTATGTCCAAATTTCTTGCAATTAAAATAGTAACCATTGAACTTAGGTTTAGGATTGAACTTATCTTTCTTGCTTTAGCAAATGTTTTTTGTATGACCTAGTTTTCCATAGTGCTGACAAACAGGCTTGTTGTGCTTTGTCTTTGCATTCCTCCTTTCACCATTCTTAGATGATTCTCCTTTCTCAGCAGATGTCTCTGGTTCAGTGTGACCTAATCTAGAAGAATCCTTTGGCATCCTTGATGCTTCCATCAGATTCTCAAAATGAGTCAAAGCTTTATTAGGTTTATTCAACCTTTGATTCAGTTCCTTCTCAGATCTCAAGTCATCTTTCAATTGATTATTCTCAGATCTCAGATTCATCATTTACATATCTTTCCTACTAATCTCCTGATTTGCAAGTAGCAGTTGATTTTCCATGTCAACCTGATTGATTGTCATAATTTGCACATCATGTGTCCTTTCATCAAGTCTATAGTTATCACTCTTTTATCTTCTTCTACCATAGCTTTTTCATCTTCAACTTTCTTCTTTTGTTCCACTACTTCACATAGTCTCACTATCTGCATTTCTTGTTCTCTTTTCAAGTTTCTAACTTCTTCACACAGTGCATTGTTATTTTCTAGTAGATCTACAATTGTTGCATCACTCTTAGTAGAATCTCCATTTTGAAATAGATTTGCAGTGTCATCTTCCTCGTAATGAGTATCATTCATTTTTTTGGCCAAATCTTTCCTAGCTATCAATGATTTCTTCAATTCTTGTCTTGTTATCTCAAGTTGATGTAATGCTAGCTGAATCTTGATCTTCTGATTCTCAATGACTTTACCCAACTTGTAAACCTCCATCACAAGATTTGTACTCACAAGATAATTAAAATCTTTTTGTAGGTGAACTGCACTCTGATACCAATTATTGGAAGTACAATAATTGGGAAAGCAAGATACTGAGAGGGGGGGTGAATCAGATCTTAAAACTTAACCACTTAAAACAAATTGATCCACATTCATACATATATGAATTTAACCTAACATCAGATAACATCAACAACATGAAATTTATAGCTCATAACATAAAATTTTGGTAACCTAGAAACCCAAATAGGTAAAACTGGGGTGGGGATGACACCCACAAAATCTTCACTACTGCAGCAATAAAGTGTGCCTGTTAGGGCTACAAGAGTTTGATTACAACATGAAATCTACCTGGTTAAAGGCCTATTCAATTAAGAACTAAAGATCATTACAATCTACCTTTTTAGAGGATTTCAACTTACAGTAAAGTAAGCACTCGGCTAAGAGATTTAAAATGGTCTGCTAGAACCACTATGTTAAGAGATTTCACCTGATACACCTGCTAGAATGTTTCAAGTAGTGATCCTTTGTTATGCACTTAGATGCTAATGATAGATCTGCTCTTTCCAATTCCTTTTGTGATCTCACAATCTAATATGTATTTACTCTTCTTTTCACTGCTCTGTCATTCTGCTTGATCTAAGCTTCTTCTCAAAATGACTTACTGTTCATCTCTCAAGAACAACAACCCTTCTCTTCCAAACTGTATATCTCTCACACACTAATTTTCTATGGTTAGAAGCAATCTTATATGTCTTTACGGATCTGGCAGTGAGATCTAGATCAACGATCAAGATCTATAATTTATGCTTCTAATGCATTTTGATTTCCTGATTGGCTCCATGTCATGCATAGTATAAAATAATTAAATGTGTAATTAACTCAGTAGAATAATATTAAATGCATACAAATGTCAGCCCAAATCTCATACAATTCGGCCTAAACATTTTACATCAAAGTTTGAATCAATCCTGACATGTATGCAAAAAATTGTTCTTCTCGGCACTTAACATCTCTATCGCTCGACACTTAATATTCTACTCAGCTTGGTATGATATAACTCGGCGACCTAAAACTTGCTCGGCAATGTTGCTCGGCCTTTAATGTTTAGCTTGGCCATAGTGATAACCAACTAAAATTTCCTAAGTAAATGACTAAGTGTTGGTCACTAATCATCAACAAAATTTAGGGATTAACACTTCTGACATATCTTGCAAGTATAGGTTCATCTCTTTGTCTATTAGCTTGATTGTCATTTTTTTCTTCATTAAGTTGTACATCATCTTGAGCAACATTCTGATCATCAGTATTTGTACCTTGATGCTCAGGTGTAATGATCTATTGCTCGGGAGCTCTACATTGTTGGTAGGGTAGAGTGTCAGGTTCCTCATTGTAAGTAAACTTATTGTAGTCCTTTGGTTCTTTATTGCTTTCTTGTTCATTCTTCTCTGCAAATTCATCTATCTTTACATTTGCACTTTCAACAATTTTGTTAGAGGCTTTATTTAGACTCTTATAAGCCTTTCTCTTGGTAGAATACCCTAGAAAAATTCCTTCATCATTTTTGGAGTCAAGTTTTCCATTTCTATCATCTTTTAAGATATAACATTGACTGCCAAAGATTTTAAAATAACTTACATTAGGTGTGTATCCATACCATAGCTCATAAGGTGTCTTTTTGGTGTCTTTCTTCAATTGTACTCTGTTTAATGTGTAAACAGCAGTACTAACAGCTTCCCTCTAAAATATTTGAGTGATTCTTTTCTCTATCATCAGTGTCCTTGCACAATCAATTATGGATTTGTTCCTTCTTTCAGCAATTCCATTCTGCTGTGGTTTTCTCAGTATAGAGACTTGTCTTTTGATTCCATGCTCATTACAAAAGTTAGTGAATTCATCTGAACCAAATTCCCCTCCTCTATCTGACCTTAAGAATTTTATCTCCTTACCACTTTTATTCTCAACCATTATTTTGTACCATTTAAACATCTTAAATGCTTCTTATTTATCTTTTAGAAACATGATTGTCATCATTCTAGAGTAATCATCAACAAAGAGAATAAAATATCTATCTCCATAATAACTCTTTGTCCTCCTAGGTCCACATAAATTAGTATGAAATAATTCTAGAATTACATCAGATGTATGGGTTTTGCTTTTAAAACTAGACTGTCATTTTACCTTTTTGACAATTCTTACACATGATGTTGTCGGGCTTGGTTATTGTCGGTAAGCCTCTGACATTTCTCTTTTTGCTAATCTTTATCATGTTGTCAAAATTCACGTGACACAATCTTTTGTTCCACAACCATATGTCTTCATTTGTAGTAATCAAACAAGTGGATTCGGTATCATTCAGATAGAATAAGTTACCTTTTGTCTACTCACCGGTACAAATCAGATTTCCAGATTTATTGAAGATCTTTGCCTTCTTATTTTCAAATGCTACTTTGTGACCTGAATTATTCAACTGAGAAACACTCAATAGATTATAGTTCAATCCATTTACCCAATAATAATTTTCACATTTTATCTTGTTATTCAACATTATTGTTCCTCTACCTTCGATTGGACAAGGTGTGTCATTACCCATTCTTACTGAAACACCTTTATAGTATTCAAAAGTCTCAAACTTTTGCTTATCACCGGTCATATGGTGAGTGCAGCCACTATCTATGATCCAAACATTATTTTTTCTAATTTTAGATATGAGAGCTATTTCTATATACCTTTCTTCATCATCATCTGAATCATCCTTCACAGCCACAAAGACCATCTTGATGTCTTCATCAGATTTAGTGTCATTATTATCATCCTTGCATTTTGCTAGGTAACTGGCCTTCTTTCATGTGTCCTTATAGTTTCGGGTATCTCTTCTTTTTGATTTTTGGTAGCTTCTATAATCACCTCTATCAGACTTTTTTTCAAATGATATATCATTACTTCAGTCATCTTTTCTTCTGTTAGTACATCTTGCAGGAAAGTGTCCAATCTCTTTGCAATTAAAACAAACAAGTGGTAATTTACCTTTGTATTTACCTTTGCCTCTCTACATTCTTCTAGCCATAAGTGCTTCAATTTAATTAAGGTTATTTTCTTCACTTTCACTATCACTATCTTTTCTCATAGTATTTTTATGACTTGATTTACTTATTGTCATAGAAGTTTTGAATGCAGACTCTATGTTTGGTAAGACACTATTATCAAAGTTATTCATCTCAAATGAAATCAGTCTTCCAATCAAACTGTCTAGAGTAACATTGATATTTTCTAATTCTCTCATTTCTTGAATGGCAGATACTCTAATAGCATAAGTAAGTAGTAATGTTCTTAGAATTTTACTTACCACTGTATCTTCTTCTAGTACACCTCCAACTCCTCGGATAGCATTGACTACCTCTTTGATTCTTGTGTTGTACTGAGTGGTGTTTTCACCTTCTTTCATTTTGAGGTCATCAAAATTTCCTCTAATGCTTTCTACCTTGGCTCTCAAAACATTTTTGTCACCACCATGTACAAGCTTCAATTTTTCCCACATCTTCTTTACAGTTTTTCATTATTTGACATCTTCAAATTCAGCATCGGAGAGTGAGGAAGCAAGCTCTATCATCATTTCGTTGTGTTCATGCTTCTCTCTCATTTGTTCAACTATTGGTGCTCCTATGGGAAACACATATTTAGTTTCTAGGAATTGAGTAACATCATTACCAATACCTAATAAGTGGAGTCTTATCCTGCTCTGCCATGAAGAAAAATTATCTTTGTTCAACTTGGGCACATCTCGTCTGTTCATCTTGTGATCTTTGGCTTAGGTCTTGAAACCTTCCTTCTAAGCACACAAGCT
>MU226505.1:345930-375068 GCA_018584345.1 Thuja plicata | reverse complement strand
AAATTATCTTTGTTCAACTTGGGCACATCTCGTCTGTTCATCTTGTGATCTTTGGCTTAGGTCTTGAAACCTTCCTTCTAAGCACACAAGCTCTGATACCAATTTTTAGTAATAACTGAGAGGGGGGGTGAATTAGTGGCCTCAAAAATTAATTCTTAAATCAACCCTTTAAAATTGTAACCATAAATTTTATCTCAAGTTATCTTTTGTCCTACAAGATGAATGCTTTGAATAACTTATCTCAATTTACTACTTGTTGAATTTCTCTATTAAACCTTTTTTTGTATGTTCACCGATAAGCAGTCATCTATTTACCAAAATACAGTAAATATGCAAAGTATACCGATAAATCCAAAATTAACTATGTAAGATACAAAATAGTAAAGAAATGAATCATACACACATAACACATGGATTTTTAATGTAGAAACCCTATTAAGGGAAAAAACCACTGGGACCGGTACCCCAAATTTTCACTCTTCTGAAGTGAGCCCTGTTAGGATCCAACCCTGTTAAAGGTTACAAACACACTATTAGGTGTGACGTTGTTAGAGGATTTTATACATAGAGGTTGTCACTTAGTATCAGGCATCTAATGCTGTCATCCTTGAATCAGCCTCTTTCTTAGACTGTCAATAGGCATCAGGCATATCCAATGCTACTTTCATGAATCAACCTTTTTGGCACTCCTTGAGATGTACCTCAATATATAGAAGACTGTTAAGTCCTACTTGGTTAAGAGACTTGATGCTTCAATGGTTAAAATGAAACACTATGACCTGTTCATATTGCAACTTTAATTGCAAATTTTCAGATCTATTTATGTACATTACCTCTCTGACCAATGTATCAATTCAATCCTTGTGCTCCACACTTTCTACTTTGTGATGTTGTGCTCACTATTCGTCAGTGTCTGCAAAATTTCTTAGCTCTTCCTTCATCTTGTTTGATCAAAACTGCATGAAGTTGTTCTTCATCATTTTCTCTTCAGCATCCTCTTTTTATTCACTCCCATTAATCCCATTTGTAAATGAATTAAGCTTGTCTCTTATCTAGACATAATATTTATTATTTCTTGGTTCTTGATTCTTGGCCTGATAAACAATCCACCCAATTAGATTTAAAGCATAAATCCTGATTTGTCTCATAGATATCTTCTTGCCAACTGTACAAATCAGCTTTAAAACAATTACTTATCTTTGACTTTATCTGGATGATTAAAACAATGATAAGTATCTATTAACTCTACCTTTAGCTTCTTTCCAGCTAAGCATTTTGTCATTTTCTGAATTCTCTATTATGTTGGTCAAAACTTCAGTTAGTCATCAGTGATAACTGATTGTTCCATCGGTGTGACTTCAGTTATCATCGGGATCTCCGTCCTTGTCTTTTTCGTCGGGCAACACTAAATTTTTATCTGTCAGGTTACTCTGTGTTTTGTTCATCGGGCAACACTGTAACTCTTCTCATCGGTAATTTTTTATATTTCTTTTTCGGGCAACACTGTGACTCTATTCTTTTTCTCTGACCGTCGGGTGCACTCCATTGGTGTATTCAATCACTTAGTGAATACTTGAATTATATGCATTATTGATTAGCATAGCCTTGATTCATGAGTTCTTTGAAGTCTTTTGGCAGTATCTCCATGACCATATAGATTATATTAAGTTGAAATCAATGACAATACAATACATTAACTAAATTAATACCTTGCATGATCATCAACTTAACATCTTCAAGCATTTAATCAGTTACAAGTCATCAGCCACTATGAAACTTATTGGAATGGAGTACCAAGCAATAGATGTTTGTCCCAATGATCATATTATATATCATAAAGAACATGAATTTTCATCAAAATGCCCTGAATGTCATATGAGTAGATATCAAACATATCAAATAACAAAAAAGGTTCCTCGCAAGGTTCTTTGTTACTTTCCCATTATTCCATGCATGCAAGATTATTCAAGTGCAGTAGTTTGGCACAATTTATGGATTACCATGCACACAATAGAAGTCAAGATGATATTATTTTAATTCCTATGGATGGTTAGACATTCATGGACATAGAGGAAAAGTGGACACACTTTAAATAAGAACCTCATAATCTCAGGCTTTTATTGGCAGTGGACAGTGTTAATCCATTTGGAGAGATGAGATCTGTTTACTCGGTGTGGCCTATTTTTTTTATCAATAATAACATTCCTCCATGGATGTCAATAAAGAGGGAGCACACCATGTTGACAATGATTGTTCTAGGTATTTTATCATTTAATAGTTATCTACATATAATCATAAATCTTGCAGTAAAATGGTTATTGTGTAATATTGTTAATTCAACTCGGTAAGTACCAAGTTAAAAATATGAATGTATATATTGAGCATCTTATCGATGAGTTGTTGGAGTTATGGAATGGTTTCACTGTGTATGATGTCTCTAGACCAATAAGACAAAGATAATTTCAATTTCAAGAAATACTTGTATGGAAAATACATGATGCCCCAGGGCTAACACATTTTTGTGGTATGTTATAGTGAAATAAAGTTGTGCATGATAATTCTAATTATAAAAATTAACATATTTAATCCAATTATATCATTATCTTATAGGTATTCAAATGAAGGGAAAATTTGCATGTCTAGTTTGTGGTCCAAAGATGAAATCTTGTCATTCAAAAAATTTAGGAAAGTAGGTGTTTGATGAGTATAAGCACTTCCTCCACAGAAATCATAACTATCAAAGTACCAAAAAACATCTTTTCAATGGGAAAGATGAAACTACATCAAATCCATGAAGAATGAAACCTTGCCTATGGAATTTGAAATATAATAGAATTAATCGTCAAGGTAATTTCATTCCACCTAATGGTTTATGTTTGGAATTTATATTTTTCTATTGTGTTTTCTTTACTGATTATGTAATTGATGATTGTGAAGGTCGTCAAGGCATTACTGACCACCTTCCAAAGGGACTAAAAAGTTATTCCAAACAATTTAGTAGGTTTCCCTACTACGAGCAGCTACAAATTATGCATTATTTTGATACTATACATATTGAAAATAATATAACAAAGACATTATGGAAAATATTGGATGGAAGACGTGACACAGAAAAAAATTGTCAAAATTTGTAGTGACATTCATGAATCCAATCATGCAATGAAAAGTTTCAATCAATAAAATAGAAATGTAGACCAAATTAATATAAGTGTCGTTCCTTGGTTATTAACGGACCAACAAAGAAATGCTATAAAAGAAGTCATACAAAATTTTTGATTTCCCATAAGATATTTTGCAAACATAAACAATCTCATATCAAAGAAAAGTGAATTTGGGTCAGGGATGAAAATGCAAGATTGGTATACCTTCATCAAGGTAATTCATGTTCTTCTGTATCTACAATATATTTGTAATATGCATATATTTTTTATTGTATTATGTTAGAAAATAATAAAATGATCAGTTTATAATTGTTGTAGTACATGCTACCTCTATCTCTCCCAGAGCACTTCGATAATAACATCAAACAAGTCATATATCAGTATGAAAAATACATGAGGTAAGCAATGATATTTGTTTAATTTGTTTTATATATTTATTATATTTGCGATTTATTTTTCTTGTTATGTAATATATTATTTATTATTTTGTAAAGCATCATATTTATATATTTTTGTATCTTGAATCTCTTGTAAGTGGTTTTCATCTAAAAAAATCATAAAGAAGATATAAAATATTGGAAGAGAAAAATTCCTCATCTAATGTGTGAAATGCAAAAGTGTCTACCTTCAACTTTTTTCAATGCACAAGAGCACTACCTCATACACCAAGTTGAGAAGATTGAATTGTGTGGAGCTGTACACACTAGGTCAATGTGGATGAATGAGAGGCACTTGAAATCTTTGAAGGATTTGGTTCGAAAAAAGAGAACATCCTGAGTGTTCTATGGTGGAGGGATATATGGTATACTAGACTATAGTATACATTACTGAATATCTTCCTAAGTTTGCAGAAAATATCTATGTAGATCGCATTTGGGATCCCCGACCCCATTAACAAATTTGAAGGAGAGAAATTGATGGCAAAAGGTAGATTGAGGAAAGTGAGAGGTAATTAATTATAATATGCTATTATATTTAATTAATTCTTATTATTCAAAATAAATCAGTTGTAAGTCATCTATTTATTTTTTGTACAGTTGGTCGAGAGTGGGATGCACTACATTTGTATATTGCAAACAATATTGATTGGATGATGGTATGGATTGATCAATTTCAACATTATGGTTGCACATTAACATGGGAAGGTGTGTCTTCATTGGTTAAAAAATCTCATTGTAATAAAGATTCCAATGTTACACAAAGGGAAATAGATTTAGCATATGGTTTAAGAGATAAATAGGTACGTATAAATTTATTAATCACCTATATGTTTATCAACTCACGATACAATAATTTTTACATGTTTGACAAATTATTGCAGGTCAAACACCATGAGGCTATGTTCTTCAATGGTCATAAATTTTGCATAAAAAAGTTGGATGACACAAAGAAAACTTTTGATTCTGGGATAACTCGAGTCTTTTAGGTGACTAATATTTCATCTAGAAATGACTTACATCCTCAAGAGTCTCAAAGTTGATACTTTGGCATTTTGGATGATATACTTGAGTGTAATTTAATTCCTTCAAATTAGTTGTCTTCTTCGTCAAATGATATAGGCTACAACTTAATCAAAATGATCTTGATAGAACTGTTATTGAACATGATAATGGATTTACAATGGTTAATACTAGTTTGTTTGAGCCATTTGGGGATGAGACCTATGTTCTTCCAAGTAAATGTGAGCAGGTATTTTACTCATAGGTTCCACATAAATCGGGTTGGTTATTTTTTGTTAGATATGATCCAAGAGGAAGGCTGATAAAGTATAATGTGATGGAAGAAGAACATACCAAAGAAGTAGAAGATGATGATCATGATTGAAAATTAGTCGATGATGTTCTTGACGTAAATTTTTATGAAGAAGAAGAAGATGATGACGATGAGAATAATGATGATGATGATGACGATGATGATGATGATGATGATGACTACGATGACAATGATCATGATGATGGTGGTAGTCGTGAGGACAATGATGATGATGATGATGATGATGATGATGATGAGTTGGATAAAGAAGAAGGTCAAAGATATGAATGAAATGTAGAGTTATGCGATGAATCCTTAATCTATTAAATATTGATTTCTTGATAGAAATATATTTGACTTATATGGTTACATATTTTATTCATTATGTATAGAATCCTAATGCCATTAAATAATTAATTTTTGATTTACATTTTAATGTTTTTAATTCATATGTGATGCTTACGATGCATGTGATACATATGCATTTATTGTTGGTACTGATTTTATGTATATATTTTGTTTGATGCTACCACCCCTGGTGAAAACAGGTAATTGACTACAGACATAGTCAACCCAACTTATGTTGAGGGTCCTTTATAGAAAACATAAAGCAAAGGTAAGGAACACAAAAAAATATATAATGATTATGATGACTGCATGTTTTACTTCATGTTGTCTACTATGTAATTGTGAGTATACATATTTTATCTAACATACGATAATTGAATTACATATTCACAAACCTGAACCCCTTTCACGAGCATCTCACACAGTCTCATAGATCAACAGGTACAAGTCAATGCACCCTATAGAGATATATTATTTTATACAATTCTCAATAGTAATATTAGTGACTTGTAAGATATCTCTCCCATTTGCAAAATATATCTCTCATTACTAACTATCTCTCTCATTTGATGGAGTGTAGGTACCAGCAAATAGGTATTTTTCATATGTGTCTTCCTTGAGTGAGGGAAATATAGGAAGAGAATAAAGTGACACATAGAGTAGGTTATGATGGAAGTGAGCCTCTAAGAGTTGTATCCATGTTTTGTATCTGATAAGTGAGCTCTAGGTTGTAATCTTGAATGCATGTGCATTCCCCTCATGTAATCAAAAACTTTAACAGGGTTACTTATTTTTGCAGAAGTAATTACTTGTGGTCCATCCCCATCATTGTTTTTCCCTTAACCAGATTTCTATAATAAAAAATAATGGTGTCATAATGTTGTGGATGATTTGATTATGTTTATGTTGTTTACTTTTAGTTATATTTGGTTTATGGTTGTAAAATCATTTTAATAAGTTAAAAAGTGCTAGAACATTGATTCACCCCCCCCTCCTCTTGGTGTTCCTCTATCCTAACACATCCCCGCCATATTTTTCCCTTAACTGGGTTTCCATGTAAAAAACATTGTGGTGTTTGTTAGGAATAAAAGTCCACAAGCACAACTGAGAGGGGGGGAGTTGAATCAGTTGTGATATAGAATATTAAACTTTAAACTTTAAAAATCAAAATTGCAATGGAAACCATGTTAAAGGTAAAACCCCAATGGGAATTAGCACCCACAAATAATGTACTAAGAGTATAGTATCCTTGTTAAAATATTTAGCCCTATTAGGGGATTATAACAACATTACAATACATAGTCCATGTTAGGATTGAAGAAAAGTAGTAGGTTCACTACCCAGGCACACTGCCCAAACAAGGTTAAAGTCACCCTCGAGGATTCACAATCCAAACAAGTGTCTTTGCTTGGTCAGCTCCAATGAAGTATTCTTATCACAAACTCTTCTCTACATCCAACAGAAAACAAGTCTCACGGCTTACACTTCTCTTCCTTTTCAATCTCTACCACATCTTTCCAAAAGAAAATATCACTCATATATACCCTATTATAATAATTCATTAGGTCGGCCAATTAAGCTTTCCTAATACACAAATAATTAATTAGGTAAAAAAATTAAGCTTTCCCAATATACAAATAATTTGTATCCCCTTGCTAAGATACACACGGTGCCTATAACAAGTAAACAAAAATTACAATCCATTAGTTATACTCTAGATCCACAATACATTCTCACAATTCATAATACATGTTACATGTCTAAAGTCAGTCACCAAAGTAGGTCTCGTCCAGAATACATGCCATAGCTGACGTCACCAATACTTTCACAACAATCAATTAGTAACAAACATTTTTCAATGTGTCCTCAGTCATCCCATAAGCTCGCATCCGTTGAAACATCTTCATATGTAAGATATACACAAAATACAGAGACCTGCTCTGTCAAGCATTACTGTCATAGTCCAAAATCCAGTCTTCACTAAATCATATGTAACATCACCAATATGTAACCTCAAGTCAAGAGACCTTAGGAATAAGGTCATCACACATCTGTCTCCATATCCCTATCTTTGATCATTCTGAAACATCTATACACTGTCTATACACTTCTTTCAATCAAACAACCATTATGTCCTTTTCACAGAAATATGTGTTGACATCAGTGAAAAAACATGAATATCAACAGCATGAATATTATCCAAATTTGATATCATCCAATAATATCCCCATTATGCATTGATGGAAACATATGGTAAAATCCATCAACCCATAAATTAATTTCTCTCAATACAATCTTCTCAATATCCTCAACGCAAATTTTCCCAAAATAGTAGGGATTTTCACATAGAATCTTTTCCCCTTTGGCAGCAATGGAAAAGGGTGCCATAACTCAATTGTAATCATCTGTAAGGTGTTTCTTTTTCAAATCTTCATGTCCAAAATCTAGGTGCAAGATCACCCAAATGTTCTCAATAGTGTTCCTGTGATCACTCCCCCTGAGGAGTAGATCCATACATCAAGTCTACAAAAATGATATATCTCTGAAATCCATTGGACTGATGCATATCTTGCATCAATTAATTATCACAAGGAGGGGCTCTAAACCCAATCATGCTTATAAGATACTCAAAAGTATATTTTGGCAAAGGTTTTGTAAATATATCTTCTATTTTTTCATGCCCAAAACTAGGGTAAAACACACATACAATTTCTTTTTTTAAAACACAAGTGTAAACCACTAATAAGGATGTATTTGAGGTAATGTGATAACAAGGTGAGGTTATTCTTCAAGTTTCAAGGTATATACATAGGTTAAATTAGGGTCACGCCACATACAGATGCAGAATTAGAACATCAACTAGTCATACGGTTTATGTGAACACCTGGGTCAGGTTGATTTACCTCTGGTTTCATGTTTTAATCTATGTGTAGTATCATGATGATAGTCTATTGTTAAGATTCATACGTTGAATTAGATTTTCCTGGTAATCACTTTATTTCTAACCTTGGTTACAACTATTTCATATAATTCTAGTCCCAATTCTCTTTCAACCATTAACCACTAGTTTAAAATTCAATAATAACAAAGAAACTAATCCTAAACAATTTAAATTCTCCCTTATAAATTTCTATACAACTATAGTCCTTTAATTATTTAATATAATATTAAATAAATCTCAAATAGAAACTTTAAATTGACCTTTAATCCCTTTGAACACATGGCCAACATAACTCAATTTATCGTATCAAAAATAAATTAACATCTGTTTATACATTTTACATAGAAACTACATCTAACAAATCAATAATTAATTACACAATTAAATAAACTTTATCTAAACGACATTACATGATTTTAATAACCAATAAGAAATTAAATCCATAGCATATTAGCAATTCTATATATATATATTTCACACACAAACTAAGGTTTCAAATCTTACACAATTTAAATAAAAATACATCTATTAAATGAGGCTACTTAATTCAAATAACAAAAATAGAATTAAATCTATTTAACTAACTTAGTCTATCTAAATAAAATGATCCATTTTAATTATGTACTTAATGGGTAGAGTAGATTAATGTTTTAATAATAGTTCAATATCTAATTAAATCTAATTATGTTATTAAATCTATAAACTAACAACTAACTACCTATTAACTATCTATAAACTAGCCTACCTATCAACCTATCACCCTATCCCTTTCCAAATGTCACATCCTATCCCCATCCCCCATGGCCCACTTGCCAAGTGGTGGGGGGGGGGGGGGGGGAAAGCCAAAAAAAAACCTTTNATCCTATCCCCATCCCCCATGGCCCACTTGCCAAGTGGTGGGGGGGGGGGGGTGTGAAAGCCAAAAAAAAACCTTTTTAAAACTTGCGAATTTGTTTGAGGGAGGAAAGAGCCTTTACCAAGGCATTCACGTGGAACAAGGTGGTGGGGGCCACTGCAATATCTCCCATCCCAAGTGAAGAACCCAAGGTGGAGTCATGCAAGTCTAATTCGCATGGGGAGAAGAAAGTTTGCATAAAAATAAACAAGGAGAAAGCATGCAAATTCTTTCAAGCTGAGGTGGGGCCCAAGCACTATTTCTTATGCTAGACTATGTTTAACCCTTTTTCTAGGGATGTACTATTATCATAGGTCAACTCAAACTACAACCAATGGGAAGGGATTTATTTCTTTGGGTAGTGATTTATAACATGTCAGCCCCTAAAATTTTGCATGGGGACAAGGAGAGGTAAGGGGGAAAGTTTTGGTGGGGCCCACGAGGATGGGTGAGAAAGATTAAGCCTTCCCAAATAAAGATTATGTATTAGCATAAAAAGGGTAGTTTAGAGGGGTGTTTAGGGGATTAATAAAGGGGTATTAGAGAGGGGATCTTTTATAGAGGGAATTAAATCCCTCCCCATACATTTTCCAAAGAGCTTTTTACTTTATATTCTGAAAAATGACATGGTAGTTTTGGTTGTATTTTCTATATATTGACATTATTGAATTCCCCTTTTTCTTTGTAGATTCATGCATAAATTTGATTATTTTATTTTTGTTTGCCAAACATTATGCAACTAGAATTTGATCATTAATATTAGGTGATTGTTTTCATTATAAATTAATCTCTTTGACTTACTATAGTAGGTAAGCTAATCTCTTCTTTTAAGGATAGAAAATACAATTATTTTTAAAATGAGGTATTGATCCAATTGAGATAAAGTTTTAAAATTCTAAAGGAAACATGTAGTGTTCTTGACTTAGAAATTTAAAGTCACATACAATTGAGGTTTCAAGATTTGACCATTCACAAGGTTTACATGCTTTGAATACTATTACAAAAGAAATGAGAGCTTTTCACATTTTTCTCAACAAGCTTTACATAATGAGCTTTACAACACTTAATAAAGATTATCCTCAACCACAAGGAGTAATCATGCAACTATAAAGTTGCTATTACAACAATAACAAAATGAAGACTTCTTCCAAACTTTGTCACATCCAACTTGATTTCAAAAACCTGCAATAAAACATGAAGGGAACCATGGGAGCTCACCTCCCAACCAAGGCCTCAAAGAGACCACCCCCTAGCTTGGAGAACCAAGACTAAACAAGGTAGCAGATTCCAATTTTTATAACAAACATATATGCATAACACAACAATTTAATCCCAACCAAGGTTTCACAAATGGGTTTTCCAAACCCATTGAAGTAGGGTGAAGGTGGGCTTTTCCAAGGAGGAGAATGTCATTGCATTCAAATTTTTCAACAAGAGTTTTCTCCAATGTTTTTCCAAGGCTAAATTGATATTCCTTCCATATACACATTTGGTCATCTCTATACCAAAAATATTATTTACAACATGGCTTCATGGAGCCCATACTCTATGAATTTATCCCTCTTCTCCAAGAGAAGAGACTCTCACTACAATGGAGAGCCCAACTAACCCCTTCACCCAAGGCCACTTCTTCCTTTCCCAAAGGGTGAGTAATGCCTTAAAATCCCATGAACAATACTCCCAAATCCAAAAGAGTAAGAGATAAAACAAAATTCAAATGCATCCCCAAACCCAACACATAACATCAACATCTACATTCAACAACACTTTACAAGATTACATAAATGAAACCATACAAGATTTACATATTCATTCAAAAAATAACATGCAAAGCTTAAATACAAGAGCATTCCTCCATGGAAAGAATACACCAACCTTGGTCCAAGAAAAATGGCAAGAATGTGGTTGATTAGAATCTCTTATCCCTTTTTCCTTCTCTTCCTCCAACTCTAGTTGTCTCCAAAATTGGAGAGTGGGTGAACACTCACTAAGTTTCTCCAAATCCTCTAAAAAGACCCCTATAAGTGTACTTAAGACTTATAAATTAATGAGACATTCCCTCTAGTCATTTTTTCTTACCTCTTATCTCCACTCTTAATTGTGTGTTTAGTAAGGAGTGTGGGACAAGTTAAATGCATGTGGCCATCTTCATTTTTGCCACTTTTGAAAGGTAGAAATTTTGGAGAGCCATAATGGTGATCTAGGTTTACTCCATAGGTAAAAACTAACCCTAACCCAAGTTAACCCCTTAGGGTTAACTAATTTTGGCCAAAAATATACTATAGGGTCATTTTTGACCCTTCCAAAGTACCCCTAAGGTTCAAATCTGAGTTCCAACTTGATGTGATCCCTACAAGACATTTATATGCAAGTGGGGATTAATATAATCATCCTATAAGGTTTGGTGATTCTTGCCCAAGTCTTAATTTGACATGTCACCACCCACATGGATAACACAAGTGTCAAGTGACACCAAGACAAAATATACATCACATTCACAATGACATGTCCAAACAACAACATGAGTTTTAAACTATTAACACACATTCAGATTATATTTACAACAAGAATCACATTACAACGAGGTTTCAATCCCTTATTGGATTAAACCTTGGCTTACTCAATTCACATGTGTTTAGCCTTGATTCTCTGAATAATTTCATGGTTCTCTTTCCTGCACACTACACTCAAGCATCAGTAGTCCAAGATAATAAAATCGCATGCAATATATATTTTCAATTTATAATTAGCAACATTAATCAATAGCAGTATTAAATTCCTAATTGCAATTTTCATACAGAAATTTTTAAAACATAATAATTCTATAATCATCATGACATAACATCCATAAAATAATCAGGTCTAGTCATGATTCGATCTTCTCATCAATTCACTTATCTAAACATATATAATCAAAATCAAACACATGTTCTAGGTCAATCCATATCAAAATGTAATCCACACAATATAGTCATCATCATAACATAATATCTCGAGTCTCTATCAAGATAATAAAAAAAAGTGTATCAATGTATCAAAACATAAAGTATCAAAGTGTCATCGAGCAGTAAAGCTATGATGGGTCGGGGTGAGGCCTCACATCCTCCCCCACTAGGCATGAACTGAGATATGGGTACTGAGATCTCATCTATGTTGTGTCCTCCCATGAAGCTATGACATCATCATAACAATCCCACTGGACCCTAACCTAGTCCAGCTCTCGACCTTGGAGTACAAAAGTTCATCAGGCTATAATACGAATGGGCTCCAGTGCTAGCTATCCGTCTGACTCCACTTGCAAGGCATCCCAATCTATAATGTGAGACTCATCATAAATATATTTTTGTATCACATATACATGAAACACATCATGGATGCATGATAGGCTTGGTGGAAAGGCTATATGGTAGGCAACTAGTCCTATCCTCTCCAATATCTCAAAAGGTTCAATAAAGTGAGGCGCTAACTTAGAGCCCTTTCCAAAATGGATTGGACTCTTATGTGGGCACACTCTCAAAAAGACCCTATCTCCAACCATATACTCACAATCAACCCGCTTCACATCTGCATATTTCTTTTGTCGGTCCTGAGCCTCTCTAATACATTGTCTAATCAAGACTACCTGCTGCTCCATATCCTTGACCAACTAGGGTCCAATAGATACTCTATCCTTAATCCTGTCCCAACTCAAGGGAGTCCTGCAAGGTCTACCCTACAATACCTGATATGGTGGCATACCTATAGAAGAATGATGCCCATTATTATAGGCGAACTCAACCAGCTGTAGGTATTCCTCCCACTTGACCTGATGGTCCATCACATACATATGTAACATATCCTCTAACACCTGGTTAACCCTCTTTGTCTGCCCATTTGTCTAAGGGTGCTATGTTGTACTGAAATTCAGTCTAGTACCCAACATTGCCTGTAACTCTCTCCAAAGGGCTGATGTGAACAAGGAGTCTCTATCCAAGATGATCTTACAGAGAATGCCATGAAGTCTGACAATATCTCACAAAAAGACCTGAGCTACGTCTCATGCTGTGAATTTAGTATGCACAGGTGAGAAGTGGGAAACCTTGGTCAATGTGTCAACTATCACCAAGATAGCATCATGGCGGTGAGAAGACATAGGGAGACCAACAATGAAGTCTATAGATATAGTATCCCACTTCTACTCAAAAATCTCATGTGGCTACAAGAGCCCACCTGGATGACTGTGCTTTACCTTCACTCTTTGGCACTCTAGGCATCTAGCAACTATGTTGGAAATCTTCAACCTCATGCCCGGCCAATGATATAACTATCTCAGATCAACATGTAACTTCTTGACTCCCAGATGAGCTTCATAAGGTGCTTTGTGAGCCTCAAGCACAATAAAATCTCACAAGTCACCCGTAGAAGGTACATATATGCATCCCCTATGACGTAGAAGTCCATTGGACTCTAAAGAATACTCTACAAATCTCCCCTCAAGGGGTCTCTAAGAACAGATAAGCTAACAAACCTCCACATATAATCCATCCTTTGACAAGTGATGTAAAATGCACTCCCTCCAATCTGTACTAGAAGTCACAAATGAGAGCTCATGTCGCCTCCTACTCAAGGCATCTGCAACTACATTCTCCTTCCCCTTGATGTAATGAACATAAAAATCATACTCACACAAAAACTCCATCCATCTCCTCTGCCTAGCATTAAGATTGGGCTGTGTAAAGATATATTGTAGGCTCTGGTGATCTGAATGAAGCTCAAATCGGTCATCTAGAAGGAAATGTCACCATCTTACTAAGGCATGAACCACCGTTTCTAGTTCTAGGTCATGAGTGGGATAATTAAGCTCGTGATTCTTTAGCTTCCTAGACTTGAAAGCTATAGGATGACCCTCCTGCATAAGGACTGCTCCTAAACCATCCAATGAAGCATTAGTACATACAACAAAATCTGTCAAAGGATCTGGCACTGCTAAAATTGGTGTACTAGTGAGGGCTCTCTTGAGCTCCTAGAAAGCTCTCTCATACTTCTTTGTCCATTCATACTTCTTCCCTTTTCTCTGAAGGGAGGTGATGGGATGAGCTACTCTAGAAAATCCTACCACGAAGTGTCTGTAATATCCTGCTAAGCCCATAAAACTTCTGACCTCCGTGACACTGGTGGGTGCTGGCCAATCCATTATGGCTCTAATCTTTGATGGGTCTATAGAGACCCCATCGCTGGATATAATATGACCAAGATAATGCACCTCGAGTCTAAAGAAGGCATACTTTGACAAGCTACCATATAACTGATTCTCTCTCAAACGATGCAGAACCTATCTCAGATACTCCTCATGCTCCTCCTCATTGCGAGAATATATCAGAATATCATCAAGGAACACTACAACAAATTTATCCAAGAATGTACGAAATACTCCATTCATGAGGCTCATGAACACTGTTGGAGCATTTGTGAGGCCAAATGGTACTACTGTGAACTCATAGTGACCATACCTCGTGCGAAAGTTAGTCTTGTGGATATCACTTTCCACAATCTATAACTGATGGTACCCCGACTTTAGATCTATCTTCAAGAACACTCAAGCACCCTACAACTGATCAAACAAATCATCGATCCTAGGAAGTGGGTATTAGTTCTTAATTGTTACTTTATTCAATTGCCGATAATCAATGCACAATCTAAGTGATCCATCCTTCTTCACAAAAATTATTGGTGCACCCCAAGGTGATACACTAGGTCAAATATTCCCTTTCTCCAAGAGCTCTTCTAACTAAATCTTGAGCTCATTAAGCTCATGAGTGGTCATCCAGTACGGTGCTCTAGATACTAGCTCAGCTCCTATACAAGATCTATAAATCAACTACCCTAGGTGGGGGCATACTAGGTAGCTCAATAGGAAATACATCTGTAAACTCCTAAAGAATAGTATAATCCTCAAGCGAAGGATCCCCCTTTAAATCCTCCTCTCTATCACTACTGGTGATGGAAAATAACTTACATCCCTTCTGCATGCACCGCCTAAGCTGCATAGCGGAAATCATGCGAAGGGATATGGGTCTTTGTACCCCAAATATCACCATAGAAGTACCATGATCATCAACACACTCAACCCTCTTCTGACAACAATTCATCTTGGTTCTATGGGCATATAGCCAATCCATGCCAAAAACTACATTATAAGAACCTAGAGGGGTAATGCGAAGATCAGTCATCATGATTAAGTCTCCAATCTGCATCTAACAACTGTGAACTAAGGAACTAACAGACACCGTAGCTCCTGAAGCTACCTCAACCTCCCAATCGACATCTTTTCTAACTACCACCAGCCTGCAACACTCCACTACATAGGGAGATATAAAGGAGTCTATGGCTCCTGAATCAAATAAGATAGAAACACTGATACCCTGAATCATACGTGTGGCCTCTATGATCGTGGCCTGGTGCTAGGCCTGGTGGTTATCAACCACTGCAAAAACTCTATGGGATCTACCCATATCTCCAACTGTAGGCTTTAAGGTAGCCCTTCTCTGACCGCTAGCTGACTGTCCCTGTGGGAACTCTCTCGCTAAATGATCCATACCACCGTAAATGTAACATGGTCCTCGGGTCTAAATCTGCACTCCCTGTGTCCTAGGCTATTGTGACCCTCCGGTCCTACTAGAACCATTGTATCCACCCCTAGAGGACTACAGAGTCCTAGCTAGCTGTGCCTAAGGGGTCTGTGTCCACTGATCCTGTCTAGGACCCTAATAATCTCACTATTTGGGCTTAGAGCCCTGATAACCCTATGAATGCCTCTGTCTAGAATCCTGCTGAGATCTCTGCTGCTGAGACTGTTGACCCTTAAAGGATCCTATGGAGTGATTTTGTTTCTCTTTCCAAGGGGGTCTCTACTATCATGACTACTGGGAAGAGGGGTTTCGGTGCTGAGACCGATCTTGGGATTCCTATCTAGTACGGATATCCTCAGCTACAAGTGTCATCTCAACTGCCCCTCTGAACATGGTAGGGAATGCTAGGCGTACTGTAATCTGAAGAGACATATTAAATCCCTTAATGAAATAGTGAATACGCAGTTTCTCATCCTTCATGTAATCAACTTATGGAAGGAGCTTGAAAAAATGACTCTCATACTGGGCCACTGTGAGGCCTCTCTACTGGAGATCATGGAACTCCTCTATCTGTTTCTGTCTGAAATACTCAGAGAGATACCTCTCTCAAAAATGGGCCACAAAAGTCTCCCAAGTGAGCGTGTCAATACTCACTCCACCTATGGACACCTCCTGCTCCCACCAAGTGGAAGCCTTCTCCCATAGGAGATGGACTGCAAGTCGTGCCTTTAGATTACTCCCATAATGGCGTAATCCAAAACATCATTGTAAACTCTGTAACTAGGCCTCTGCTACTGACCCATCCGAGGATCCCAAAAACAAGAGTGGTTGGAGTCATAATAACTCTCAGATCTCATCTCCAACATCTCTAGGGGGTCTCTCCCTAGCACGTATCTCATGCTCGCATGGTAGTACAACTTGATGAACTGACTCACCCTCCTGATCATCATGACCCTCAATAGACCTGGGTGGGGGACTCCTACTTCTCTCTCTGCTGACTTCTCTATCATTTTTTGAAATATGTGCTTCCCTTTCTGGAATCTCTTGCTGAACTATGGGTGGTAGCCTCTACTAAATTACCCCAATTAGATTCTAGAGAACATCCAAAATATCTTGGTTAGGGTTCGATGGTGGTGGAGGTGGTGGATTCTCCTGTCCTACCCCCGCACGGAAAGCCCTACATCCTTTGCCTCATCGGTTAGCTCTGGTGACTGCAGGCATCCTACATAATGATTTAAGTTTGAATGAGTTGAAATGCAATGGGTTAGGTTCCTAGTGTCGAAACACTGCTCTGATACCAAAATGTCATGCCCAAAACTAAGACAAAACACATACAATTTTTATTTTTTAAACGCAAGTGTAAACCACTAACAAGGATTTATTTGAGATAATGTGATAACAAGGTGAGGTTATTCTTTGAGTTGCAAGATATACACATAGGTTTAATTAGGGTCACACCACATACAGATGCAGAATTAGAGCATCAACTAGTCATATGGTTTATGTGAACACCTAGGTCAAGTTGATTTAACTTTGGTTTCATATTTTAATCTATGTGTAGCATCATGATGATAGTCTATTGTTAAGAGTCATAAGTTGAATTAGACTACCCTAGTAATCACTTTATTTCTAACCTTGGTTACAACTATTTCATATAATTCTAGTCCCAATTCTCTTTCAACCATTAACCACTAGTTTAAAATTCAATAATAACAAAGAAACTAATCTAACCCTAAACAATTTAAATTTTCCCTTACAAATTTCCATGCAACTATAGCCCTTTAATTCTTTAATAGAATATTAAATAAATCTCAAATAGAAACTTTAAATTGACCTCTAATCCCTTTGAAAAAATGGCCAACATAACTTAATTTATCGTATTAAAAATAAATTAACATCTGTCTATACATTTTACATAGAAACTACGTCTAACAAATCAATAATTAATTACACAATTAAATAAACTATATCTAAATAAAATTACATGATTTTAATAACCAATAAGAAATTAAATCTATAACATATTAGCAATTCTATATATATTTCACACGTAAACTAAGGTTTTAAATCTTAGACAATTTAAATGAAAATACATCTATTAAATGAGGCTACTTAATTCAAATAACAAAAATTAAAATTAAATCTATTTAACTAACTTAATCTATCTAAATAAAATGATCCATTTTAATTATGTACTTAATGGGTAGAGTAGAATAATGTTTTAATAATAGTTCAATATCTAGTTAAATCTAATTATGTTATTAAATCTATAAACTAGCAACTAACTACCTATTAACTATCTATAAACTAGCCTACCTACCTACCTAGCAACCTATCACCTATCACCCTATCCCTTTCCAAATGTCACATCCTATCCCCATCCCCCATGGCCCACTTGCCAAGTGCGGGGGGGGTGTGAAAGAAAAAAAAAAACCTTTTTAAAACTTGCGAATTTGTTTGAGGGAGGAAAGAGCCTTTACCAAGGCATTCACGTGGAACAAGGTGGTGGGGGCCACTGCAATATCTCCCATCCCAAGTGCAGAACCCAAGGTGGAGTCATGCAAGTCTAATTCGCATGGGGAGAAGAAAGTTTGCATAAAAATAAATGAGAAAGCATGTGAATTCTTTCAAGCTGAGGTGGGGCCCAAGCACTATTTCTTATGCTAGACTATATTTAACCCTTTTTCTAGGGATGTACTATTATCATAGGTCAACTCAAACTACAACCAATGGGAAGGGATTTATTTCTTTGGGTAGTGATTTATAACATGTCAGCCCCTAAAATTTTGCATGGGGGCAAGAAGAGGTAAGGGGAAAAGTTCTGGTGGGGCCCACGAGGATGGGTGAGAAAGATTAAGCCTTCCCAAATAAAGATTATGTATTAGCATAAAGAGGGTAGTTTAGAAGGGTGTTTTGGGGATTAATAAAGGGGTATTAGAGAGGGGATCTTTTATAGAATATTCTCTGTATAAGGGGAGAGAATTAAATCCCTCCCCATACATTTTCCAAAGAGCTTTTTGCTCTATATTCTGAAAAATGACATGGTAGTTTTGGTTGTATTTTCTACATATTGACATTATTGAATTCCCCTTTTCCTTTGTAGATTCATGCATGAATTTGATTGTTTTATTTTTGTTTGCCAAACATTATGCAACTAGAATTTGATCATTAATATTAGGTGATTGTTTTCATTATAAATTAATCTCTTTGACTTACTATAGTAGGTAAGCTAATCTCTTCTTTTAAGGATAGGAAATACAATTATTTTTAAAATGAGGTATTGATCCAATTGAGATAAAGTTTTAAAATTCCAAAGGAAACATGTAGTGTTCTTGACTTGAAAATTTAAATTCACATACAATAGAGGTTTCAAGATTTGACCATTCACAAGATTTACATGCTTTGAATACCATTACAAAAGAAATGAGAGCTTTTCACATTTTGCTCAACAAGCTTTACACAATGGACTTTACAACACTTAATAAAGATGATCCTCAACCACAAGGAGTAATCATGCAACTATGAGGTTGCTATTACAACAATACCAAAATGAAGACTTCTTCTAAACTTTGTCATATCCAAATTGATTTCAAAAACCTGCAATAAAATATGAAGGGAACCATGGGAGCTCACCTCCCAACCAAGGCCTCAAAGAGACCACCCCCGAACTTGGAGAACCAACACTAAAAAAGGTAGCACATTCCAATTTTCACAACAAACATATATGCATAACACAACAATTTACTCCCAACCAAGGTTTCACAAATAGATTTTCCAAACCCATTGAAGTAGGGTGAAGGTGAGCTTTTCCAAGGAGGAGAATGCCATTGCATTCAAATTTCTCAACAAGAGTTTTCTCCCATTCCTTTCCAAGGCTAAATTTATATTCCTTCCATATACACATTTGGTCATCTCTATACCAAAAATATTATTTATAACATTGCTTCATGGAGCCCATACTCCATGAATTTATCCCTCTTCTCCAAGAGAAGAGACTCTCACTACAATGAAAAGCTCAACTAACCCCTTCATCCAAGACCACTTCTTCCCTTCCCAAAGGGTGAGTAATGTCTTAAACTCCCATGAACAATACTCCCAAATTCAAAAGAGCAAAAGATGAAATAAAATTTAAATGCATCCCCAAACCCAACACATAACATCAACATCTACATTCAACAACACTTTACAAGATTACATAAATGAAACCATACAAGATTTACATAGTCATTCAAACAATAAAATAAAAATCTTAAATGCAAGAGCATTCTTTCATGGTATGAATCCACCAACCTTGGTCCAAGAAAAATGACAAGAGTGTGGTTGAGTAGAAGCCCTTATCCCTTTTTCATTTTCTTCCTCCAACTCTAGTTGTCTCCAAAATTGGAGAGTGGGTGAACACTCACTAAGTTTCTACATATCCTCTAAAAAGACCCCTAGAAGTGTACTCAAGACTTAGCAATTAATGAGACATGCCCTCTAGTCCTTTTTCCTTACCTCTTGTCTCCCCTCTTAATTGTGTGTTTAGTAAGGAGTGTGGGATAAATTAAATGCATGTGGTCATCTTCATTTTCACCACTTTTGAAAGGTAGGCATTTTGGAGAGCCATAATGGTGATTTAGGTTTACTCCATAGGTAAAATCTAACCCTAACCCAAGGTACCCCCTTAGGGTTAACTAATTTTAGTCAAAAATACACTCTAGGGTCATTTTTGACCCTTCCAAAGTACCCCTAAGGTTCAAATCCGAGTTCCAACTTGATGTGATCCCTACAAGACATATTTATGCAAGTGGGGATTAATATAATCATCCTATAAGGTTTGGTAATTCTTGCCCAAGTCCTAATTTGACATGTCACCATTCACATGGACAACACAAGTGTCAAGTGACACCAAGACAAAATACACATCACATTCACAATAACATGTCCAAACAATAATATGAGTTTTAAACTATTAACACACATTCAGATTACATTTACAAAAAGAATCACATTACAACGAGGTTTCAATCTCTTATTGGATTAAACCTTGGCTTACTCAATTCACATGTGTTTAGCCCTGATTATCTAAATAATTCCATGGTTCTCTTTCCTACACACTACACTCGAACATCAGTAGTCCAAGATAATAAAATCACATGCAATATATATTTTCAATTTATAATTAGCAACATTAATCAATAGCAGTATTAAATTCCTAATTGCAATTTTCATAAAAAAATATTTAAAACATATTAATTCTATAATCATCATGACATAACATCCATGAAATAATCAGGTCTAATCATGATTCGATCTTCTCATCAATTCACTTATCTAAACATATATAATCAAAATCAAACACATGTTCTAGGTCTAATGCATATCAAAATGTAATCCACACAATATAGTCATCATCATAACATAATATCTCGAGTCTCTGTCAGGATAATAAAAAAAAGTGTATCAATATATCAAAAAATAACGTATCAAAGTGTGATCGAGCAGTAAAGTTGTGATGGGTCGGGGTGAGGCCTCACATATTTGTTCCTTTGTGCTAATATACTCTAGTTTAATCTCTTTCTCTGCTACCTTCTCACTCAAGAAAATATACTTAATAGAAACGTGTTTAGTATTGGAATGTATTGCAAGATTCTTCAACATATTCACTATGCTAGTGTTATCACAATGGATAACCAATGGCTCTTAAAAAATTATTCCAATTTCTTTCAGCATTTGTTTAATCCAAACAACTTGTGTGCAATTTATTGCAGCAGCAACATAATATGATTCAGTAGTATATTGAGCAATACAGTCCTGCTTCTTACTTAACCAAGAAACTAGCCTTTTCCCATGGAAAAATGCACCACCACTTGTACTCTTTCTATCATCCACATTACTTGCCCAATCAACATCAGTATAAGCTTGCAAAATAAAGTCATCTAATTTTTCATACCATAATCCATATTTTGTTGTTCCTTTCAAATATTTGAAAATTATTTTCACAGTAGCAAGGTGTGTCTCTTTAGGATCTGTCTGATATCTTGCCACAATTCCAACTGCATTGGTAATATCTGGTCTAGTGTGAGTTAAATATTGTAGACCACCAATCATAGATCTATAATTTTCTAAAAAATACTTTGAGTCTCATCATTACTAGTCAGTTTGTATCTAGTCACCATAGGTGTTCCAATAGGTTTACAATCTTCCATTCCAAACTTCTTCAACATTTCCATAAGATACTTGGTCTAAGATATAAAAATGTCATTCTTACTCTGATTTATTTGCAAACCAAGAAATAATTTTATTTCACCAATCATTGACATCTCAAACTAATTTTCCATTTCTTTAGAGAACTTCTTAATCATCTTATCATTGCCTCCAAAAATTATATCATCAACAAAAACTTCTATGATTCAGATTCCATCTTCATCAGTTCTTAAATATAAATTACTGTCTGCATTACCTTTTCTGAAACCAAGACAAAGTAGATACTTGTCCAGTCTTCCATACCATGCTCTCGGTGCTTGTTTCAGTCCATACAGTGTTTTTTTTTCTACTTACAAACCATGTCTTCATCTTCTATCAAAGGAAATGCATTAGGTTGCTCAATGTGTACTTCTTCTTCCAGATCGTCATTCAAGAATGTTGATTTCACATCCATCTGATATAATTTAAAGTCTTTATGTGTAGCATAAGTAAGAAATAATCTCATAGCTTCCAACTTAGCAATAGGATCAAATATTTCTTCATATTCTATGCCTTCTTTTTGTGAGTAGCCTTTACTCACTAGTCTAGCCTTGTTTCTTACCATTGTTCCTTCTTCATTCATCTTATTTCTAAAAACTCATTTATTTCCTATCACATGTTTGTTCTTAGGTCTTGGAACCAATTCCCAAGTATTGTTTTTCTTTATCTATTTAAGTTCTTCTTTCATAGCTTTATTCCATGATTCATCTCTACATGCCTCATCAGTATTTTTTGGTTCAACTTGATAAATCAAACAAATTTCATCTCTAGTTCTAGATCTAGTCATCATACCTTTACTTGCATCACCAATAATTTGATCTTCATAATGGTTCTTCTTAATATACCTCAGAGTCTTAGGAGTCTCACTAACCTCAATTAATTCATCTTCAATCTCATTATCAACCATCAAAGGTTCTTCAGGATCAGAAGTGACCTCTTTCATCTCTCTAATCTGACCATAGTCATATATTCTTTCCTGAATCTGAAAATTTTCATCTATCCTTACATTGGCACTTTCAATTAACTTCCTCAATCTTAGATTGAAACATTTATATGCTTTGCTCTTATTAGAATAACCAAGAAAAAATCATTCATCACTTCTAGCATCAAACTTCCCTATCTCATCATCTCTTTTGATATAACATTTACTTCCAAATATTCTAAAATATTTTACAATAAGTGTATGATCAAACCATAATTTATAAGAAGTCTTAATTGTACCTTCTCTGATCTAAATTCTGTTTAAGGTGTACACAGCAGTGCCAACTGCTTCTCTCCAATGAACATGTAACACATTTCCTTCCAACAACATAGTCCTTGCAGCATCTAATATATTTATATTTCTTCACTCTGCTATCACATTCTGTTGTGGTGTTCTAGGGTTGATGTTTGTCTGTATAGTCCATGTTCTTCATAGTAGGTATTAAATAAATCTGATGTAAACTCTCCACCTCTGTCTCATCTCAAACATTTTATCTTCAAACCAGATTCATTCACAAATTTTTCTTCAAATAACTTGAATTTTTCAAATACTTCAGATTTCTCTCTCAAATATGTAACCCACATCATTCTAAAAAATTCATCACCAAAAATTATGAAGTACCTTTCACCATAATAAGATCTTGTTCTTGTAGGACAACACAGATCTGATGCACCAGATCCAACTTCCCTTTTGTTGAATAAGATTTTCTTCTAAAACTGCTTCTGGTCTACTTCCCCACAACACACTCTCTACACATAGTGTTAGATGGCTTTACAATCTTAGGTATATCTCTTACAACATTAGTCATACTTTCCTTCACAATTTTATCAAAGTTATCATGACAAAATCTTTTGTGCCATAGCCAACTGTTATCAACCTTCACAATAAAACAAGAAGCTTCAGAAATATTCAATTCAAATACATTACCTCTAGATTTAGTACCAGATACAATCAAATCTCTTGATTTACTGCTGATAGAGAATTTCCCAACAATGAATTTCAATTGATAACCTTTGTCCACTAACTTCCCAACACTCAACAGATTATGTTTAATTCCATCAACAAGTAATACATTGTCAGTATTAGTCTTTCCATCCATAGAAATAGATCTAACACCAATGATAAGCTTAGGAGTATTGTCACCAAATCTAAAAATACCACCGTCATATCTTTTCAGACTCAAATTTATTTTTATCTCCAGTCATATGATGTGAACAACCACTGTCTATAACCCATTCAGATTTCTTTTCAACATGAGATACTAATGCTTTTTCCTCATGTATAGGTTCATCATCTTTTATAGAAATAAATCCAATTTCATCATAGTCACCATCATCATCAGAAACACCCTCACTATCATAATAACATTCATTGTCTTTAGGGTACTTAGATTTGTAAAACTTAGGTTTATACTTTGGAACCCTTGTAGGACATCGAGATGCAAAATGACCAATCTTGTCACATGAAAAAAATTTCAAAGGTAATTTGCCTTCAAATTTACCCTTACCTCTCTTTTCTCTTCTAGCGATCAGTACTACTACTTCATCTAGATTTCTTTCTTCCTCCTGTATCTATTCCCTTTCCTCATCTAGTCTCCAAGCTCTTCTCTCAAGTTACTATTGCTAGTGCTCACAATTTCAAATAAGGTCTTTTTATTCTTATACATAGTTTCCTTGAATGTTGACTCAACTTTAGGTAAAGAATCTCCCAATTCTACAGCCTCAAAAGTAGTTATCTTTCCAATCAACATCTCTCTAGTGAAGTTCGGTGTCAAAGGTATAATCTCCTCTATAGCTTGTACTTTAGTTGTATATGTAGGTGTCAAAGATCTAAGAATCTTCACAATCACTTCTTCCTCACTGTAAGTACCTCCAGATTTTCTAATGTCAGTAACCACTTCAGTAATTCTCTATCCATATGCCCTAATGTTCTCATCTTGTCTCATTTTCAGTGATTCCATCTTTGTCTCCATTTTTGTAACTTTGCATATTTTGTAAACTTATCTCCTTCATACAGTTCCTCCAATCTTGTCCAAATTTTATGTGCAGAGTCCAAGTATTTTACTTCTGTGAGTTCACCTTCAGAAAGTGCGTTGATCAATGATTCCCTTGCGACCATATTACATGAAAATAGCTTCTTATTTTCTTCAGTATCTTTCTCCAATTCATCCTCAGTCGCTATATTTTCATTCTTATTTTTAATCATCTAGGAGTCAATTTCCAAACATAGCAAATGTGTACTCATCTTGTTCTTCCAACTGTCAAAATTTTCAGGATCAAATTTTGGACTATCCTTCCTGTATTAAGTCATCTTCAGGATCACATCAAGTTGTTAAGCTTTCTCTCTAAGGACCAGTAGCTCTCATACCAATTTTTAGAAATAATAGTCCAAAAGCACAACTAAGAGGGGGGGTGAATAAGTTGTGATATAGAATATTAAACTGACTGAATGTTTGAAGATGTTAAGTTGATAACCGAAATGCAGAAGGATAATGTAAGACATTAAATCAGTTAATGGATTGTATTGTCATTGATGTCAACTTGATATAATCTAATCGGTTATAATCAAAGTGTCAAAGACTTCAAAGAGTCAGAGAGATAAATATTATGCCTTATGTAATGCATAAAAGACAAGCACTCACATTGTGACTACAAACACCGACAGTCACTAGAACCTGACAGATAGAGATCACCGACAGTCAAGTCACAGTGATGCTCGAGCAAGAAAACCAACTACTAATCGGTAAATCTAGATAATTTACCACCTTTCGGTAAATTGACAGACTGCTAATCGGTAAATCTACAGTAGAAGGTTTTACAAAGCATTCTGAGTAGTAGTAAATTGATATAAGTATTTGGGGCATTCATCTTATAGGACTGAAGATAACTAGAGGTATAATTTTGTGGTACTAAGATTTAAGGGTTGATTATTGGAATATTTTTGAGGCCACTGTTTCACCCCCCTCTCAGTTATTACTAACAATTGGTATCAGAGCCTGTGTGCTTAGAAAGGGAGTTTAAAATCTCAAGCAAAAGATCACAAGATCAACAGACGAGATGTGCCCAAGTTGAATAAAGACAACTTTGCATCATGGCAAAGCAGAATAAGAATCCACCTATCAGGTATTGGAAATGATATTGTTCAATACTTAGATACTGAATATGTGTTTCCTATAGGACCTCATACTCTTGATAAATTAAGATTCAAGCATGAGCATAATTGCATGATGATAGAATTTGCATCATCACTCTCTGATGTTGAGTTTGAAGATGTCAAAACCTGCACCTCTGCAAAGAAAATGTGGGATAATTTAAAGCTTGTACATGGAGGAGATGTCAATGTACTTGGAGCAAAGGTAGAAATCCTGAGAGGGAGGTTTGATGACCTAAGGATGAAGGAAGGAGAAAACATTACTCAGTATAGTTGCAGAATCAAAGAGGTAGTAAATGCTATCTGAGGAGTTGGAGGTGTAGTTGAAGAGGAGACAGTGGTACAAAAAATCTTAAGAACCTTATTGCCTATTTATGCTATTAGAGTTTCTTCTATTCAAGAAATGAGCACAGTTGCAGACAATACAGTTACTCTAGATAGTCTGATTAGTAGACTAATATCATTTGAGATGAATAACTTTGACAATAGTGTCTTACCATCCATAGAATATGCATTCAAATCTTCTCTAAAAATAACTCAAGTCATAGACATGCTGTTAAAAATGATAGTGAAAGTGATAATGAGGATCAAGGACTTGATGAAATTGAAGAACTTATGGCTAGAAGATTGTAGAGAGGCAAAGGTAGATACAAAGGCAAATTACCACTTGTATGTTTCAATTGTAAAGAGGTTGGACACTTTTCTGCAAGATGTCCAAACCGACGAAAATCTGACAGAGGAAATGACAATCATTTGAGAAGAAGTTTGACAAAGGTGAAAATAGAGAATACCAGAGCAACCGACAATCTGACAAGAGAGATATCTGAGACTACAAGGACAAAGGGAAGAAAGATTGCTACCTAGCTGAGAGTAGATCTGATGACACTGACACCAAATTAGAAGAAGACATCAAGATGGTATTTGTAGCCATGAAGGATGATTCAAATGAAGATGAAGCAAGGTATGTAGAAAGTGCACTCATATCTAAAGTTAGTAAAAATGATGTTTGGATCATAGATAGTGGTTACACTCACCATATGACCAGTGATAAACAAAATTTTGAGACTTTTAAACACTCTAATGGTAGTTCAGTGAGAATGGGTAATGATACACCTTGTCTAGTTGAAGGTAAAGGAAACATAATGTTGAATAACCTAATAAAATGTGAAAATGCTTACTGGGTTAAAGGACTAAAATAAAATTTGTTAAGTGTTTCTCAGTTGAACAATTCAGGTCACAGAGTAGCATTTGAAAATAAGAAGGCAAAGATCTTAAATGAATCGGAAGGGTTGATTGGTACCAGTGAGCAGACAAAAGGTAACCTTTTCTATCTTGATCACACTAACACCTCTTTTTTGATGGCTAAAAATGAAGACTTATGGTTGTGGCACAAAAGATTGTGTCATGTGAACTTTGACAACATGATAAAGATAAGCAACAAAAGGAATGTCAGAGGCTTATCGACAATGACTAAGCCTAAGCATATCATGTGCAAAAATTGTCAAAAAGGTAAGATGACAAAGTCTAGTTTCAAGAGAAAAACCCATACATCTACTGCAATTCTAGAATTAGTCCATACAGATCTATGTGGACCGATGAGAACAAAGAGATACTATGGAGATAGGTATTTTATTCTCTTTGTTGATGATTTTTTCTAGAATGATGACAGTCATATTTTTAAAAGATAAATCAGAAGCATTTACGATGTTTAAATGGTACAAAGCAATGGTAGAAAAACAAAGTGAAAAGAAATTGAAATGCTTAAGGTCAGATAGAGGAGGGAAATTTACTTTAGAATAATTCACTAACTATTGCAATGAGCATGGAATCAAAAGACGGGTTTCTGCACCAAGGACACCACAACAAAATTGAATTGCTGAGAGGAGAAATATATCAATTGTTGATTGTGCAAGAACATTGATGATTGAGAAAAAGCATCACCCAAATATTTTGGAGGGAAGCTGTCAATACTGTTGTCAATACACTAAACAGAGTACAATTGAATAAGGACACAAATAAGACACCATATGAGCTTTGGTACGGTCATACACCCAATGTAAGTTACTTCAGAATCTTTGGTAGTCAATGTTATATATTGAAGGATGATAGAAATGGAAAATTTGACTGTAAAAGTGAAGAAGGTATCTTCCTAGGGTATTCAACCAAAAGTAGGGCTTATAAATGTACTGACAAGTCATCTAATAAAATCATTAAAAGTGCAAATGTGAAAATAGATGAATTTGCAGAAAAGAATGATAAGGAAAGAAAAAAGGAACCAGAGGACTACAACAAGTTTGTTTATACAGAACCTGACACTCTATGTCATGCCCAAAAGTTGGGCAAAAATACACGAACAAAAAATTTTAATAACGCACTAAAACAGGATACCCAAACAATCACAAGAGTAACATGTGCACGTAAAACGGTGCAAAGGGATAAATGAAACCAGAAAGGTTACAAGGAGAGGAATAGCTTTCAGAGCTATCCTAAAGGATGCCTAAAGCTCCAAACTAGATATGCATGCAAACTGAGGTAGTTGACCAAAAGTCAACCAGAGTTGACCAAAAGTCAACTATACTCTGAAATAAGTGAATGGTACAAACTAGGGTTCGCTAGACCCTAAGGAAGACTCATACACGCAAATCGAGATAGTTTGACTAAAAGTCAACTAGGGTTGACCAAAAGTCAACCATTCCTCAAAACAAGCTAAGGAGAGTCACTAGGGCCTACTAAGTACTATGGAAGTCATAGGCATGCAAATCGAGGCAGTTGACCAAAAAGTCAACCTATGTTGACCAAAAAGTCAACTATCTCCAAAAGGCATGAAACTAGAATCTAAGGGTCCAGAGAGTACAGGGATCACCTGGTACAAAAATTGAGTTTGTCGGAGAGGGGTTTGACCATGGTTGACCCAAAAGTCAACCGTGCATGACGTTGGTTAAAGCAACAATAATGCCCTTAAAAGATGTAAATCGCGAAGGTGAGGGGTTACTATGACCCCTAAAATGATAGGACGTTATCTAGGTCTTAATTCTAAACAAATAATTTTATTAAAAAAAATAACGTCCTAAACCAT
>MU226505.1:305560-326399 GCA_018584345.1 Thuja plicata | reverse complement strand
CTCTTATTTAATTAAATTCAATTTTCCCCATTTAATTAAATAAAATTCTTCTAATTTATTTAGTTGAAAGAAAAACCCCTCTTTTAATTAAATAAATAAAAATCCCCACTTAAAGCACTTTATTTGTCGAAAAAGGCAATGAATTAAATTAAAAATTAAATAAAAATCCCCTTTTCAACACCCCCTTTTTAAGTGGTGGGATTTTTGCCTCTTAATCATAGCCTTTGATTTTTTGCCTCTTAATCTCAATCGTTCACTTTTCTTTAAAAGGAGACCTCTCCTTCTCATTTTCATATTAGGTTTTCATAATATTGTTAGGCTACAGGTTTGGAGAGCAATTTTGAAGGAGAATTTGGGCACTCAAGCTCTCTTCTTGTTTTCATTATTCTTGCATTCATGGCTCCTCATATAGATTAGAATCATGTTTATTTCCATAGATTAGATTTGTATTCATATTTCCTTTCATAGACTAATATGCATTGTTATCATATAGAGTAGATTTCATTTTTAGGCATTTGAATCTCTCGTTTCATGGTGTATTTACAATAGACACAACTAGGTCAATCTGAGGGCCTTCATTTTACACTTTTACACATCCATGACTAGAGAGCTATGGATCGATATTTGAGGCCTCATTCTTGAGCAACCTTGAATGGAATGATTCATAAAAGTGTGACAACATTTATGCACACACTACCCAATCAATAGTGTGTCACTCCCGAGCGTCAAGCTGCAAATACCGATGATCGGGATAATACTCAAGATGATGTTTCGAACAATGGAGATGAAAATGAAGGTGAAGAAGATAATCAGAATGATGAAGATAGAGCTGAACCGAAACTTGTCAAGTATGTCAGAAGACATCATCCACAAAATCAAATCATAGGAGACAAGAAGGCTGGAACAAGAATAAGAAGTAAGTCATTGAACCCCAGATGTTTACTTTGTGATTTTGAGCCTATATTTGTTTACAATGCACTTGAGAATGAAGAATGGGCCAGTGCTATGAATGAGGAAATAGAATAGATTGAGAAGAAAAATACATGGATACTAGCACCATGACCAGATGACAAGAATGTCATCGGTACCAAATGGATATCCAGAAACAAGCTAAAGGAGAATGGAGAAGTCACTAGAAACAAAGAAAGATTAGTATGCAAGGCATATGCACAAGAAGAAGGTATTGATAATGGAGAAACCTCTACACCTGTTGCTAGACTAGAAGGAGTTAGAATATTAATTTCTTATGTTGAATTTAAAGGGTTCAAGGTATACCAACTGGATGTCAAATCTGCATTCCTAAATGGAATACTTGAAGAAGAGATGTACATTGAACAACCAAAAGGGTTTGTTAATCCAAACAAAAGAAACAAGGTATGTAGACTACACAAAGCCTTGTATGTATTGAAACAAGAACCTAGAGCCTGGTATGAAAGACTTCACTCATATCTCATTAGCATAAAGTTTGTTAGAACAAGTGAAAATAGAAATCTATACTTAAAAGAAGATATCGATCGTAATATTATGATTGCTGAAATTTTTGTTGATGATATCATTTTTGGGGGAAATGAATTGTTATGCAAATCCTTTGCTAATGAAATTAGCAAGGAATTTGAAATGTCTATGTTTGGAGAGATCAAATTATTTCTTCATCTATAGATTCTTTGACAAGATGCAGACATTTACATCACTCAGTCCAAATACATCAAGGAAGTGCTGAAGATATTCAAGATGGAACATTCCAAACCAGTTGGAACACCTATGGCTACTGGATTCAAGCTGACAAAAGAAGACAAGAAAAATGAGGTAAATCATACCTTAGATAGATCAATGATTAGAAAATTGATGTATGGTGTTCACACTAGATCAGATATAGCACATGTAGTGGGGATAGTTGCAAGATTTTCTACTAATCCCAAAGAATCACATATGACTGCTGTCAAAAGAATTTTGAGATATCTGAAGAACACCGAAGACTATGGCTTATGGTACAAAAGAGAAGGAAAATTTGAGCTACAAGTCTATATAGATGTTGATTGGGTTGGAAACATTGATGACCAAAAGAGCACAATTGGAGGAGCATTCTTCATGGGTGACAAACTTGTCACATGGATAAGAAAGAAGCAAGGATGCATATCTCAGTCTACTACAGAAGCAGAGTATGTGGCTACTGTTGCAAATTGCTCTAATATTGCATAGAGAAAACAATTAATGGAAGGTATGCATATGAAGATCCTTGAACCAGCAATTATCTATTGTGATAATACCAATGCAATAAACATTTCTAAGAATCCAGTCATGCATGATAAGACTAAGAATATTACTATCAAGTATCAATATATGAGAGAACAAGTGCAAGCAAAAGAATTGACACTAGAATATGTTCAATCAAAGGAACAGTTAGATGGTATATTCACCAAGCCATTACTGAAGGATATATTTGAGTATCTGAGACAGAGACTAGGGGTTCAACCCTTGTCGATCGGTCAGTAATTTGACTAGGAGGTTGCATCAGCCTATACTACATCTAAAGATCAGTCATGTTGATGCAAAAAATAAGATGAACAACAACAGATACATCTGTACATTGCAAGGTACGTATCTGCACCAAAAATTAGAACATTGTATTGCTGATGGATAGGGAAATTCAAGGAATATATTAGGCAAAGGGATGGAACATGATATAGATGATAAAATAAGGAGAAGTATTTTTGTTTGGCATTGTTGTCAAAGGGAGAGAAATATCTCATTATCATACAAAAAGGGAGAGATGTTCTCATTACCCTCAGGGAGATATGATCTCATTATAAAAAGGAGAGATATGATAAAAGGAGGATTATATCATTATCCATGAAGAGAAGTTCCTGAGAATCAGAAATGAAGAGTTAATCAATATTCTAACGGAGAGAAATTGATTACATATGAAATATCCATCTAAGGGAGAGAAGTAACAAAGGGAGAGAGTTCAGACAAAGAGAAAGAATGTTGTCAAAGGAAAAAGAGATTATCAAGAAGAGAAATAGTCAAGGCACAACACATATCAGATCAGAGATATCAGATGATACATCTATCCAGTGAAGGGACTAAAGGTTGAAGACAACCACTGTACAAGAAACAAATATAAGCTATTTTTGAGCTTACTGAGAGCCAGACATTTGTAATAGTTACATTAGGAAAGCTTGATGAAACTATATATTTCATATTGTATTAGTGATAGTATAGTATGATAATGTAGTATGTTGCCATCAATGCCAAAGGGAGAGATTGATGACATGTAACTAATTGAATGTTTGAAGATGTTAAGTTGATAACTGAAAGCAGAAGGATAATGTAAGACATTAAATTAGTTAATGGATTGTATTTTCATTGATGTCAACTTGATATAATCTAATCGGTTATAATCAAAGTGTCAAGGACTTTAGCGAATCAAAGAGATAAAGATTATGCCTTCTGTAATACATAAAATACAAGCACTCACATTGTGACTAAAAACACCGACAGTCAGTGGAATCTGATGGATAGAGATCACCGACAGTCAAGTCATAGTGATGCCCAAGAAAGAAAACTGACAAGCATTATCGAAGAGCAGAATCACAAGCAAACCTGAAGGCCAAAAACATAGTGTAAACCAACAGAGAAGCCTGAGGAGAACTGGAGTGTTGACCGATGCTATCAAAGAGTTAAACCAAAAATAACTGGAGTTCACAAACGACAAAATATCTAGCTGGCAGAGATAAATATAGATTTAATTGGTAGTTATCATTATTTTCATCGACAAGATAAGCCAGAGATAGGTAATTGATTTAAATCTGATTTGTCCAGTTGGCAAGAAGATCTCAGCGAGATAAAATAGGAGTTTTTCTTTAAATCTATTTGGTGATAATTTTGGACCACACCAAGATCAAGAAGATCGAGATCCTAACAAAAATGATATCATGTCTATAAAGAGACAACTCAATTCATTACGAATTGGTGTGGGGAGAAAAAGAAAAGATGATGCTAAAGAGAAACTGATGAAGAGCAACTTCATACAGTGTTGATCAACAAGCTAAGGAAAGAGCTAAAGAATTCTGCGGACATCGAGCAACAGAGAACAGCATCGCCGAGTAGAATCAAAGTGGAGCAAAGGTATAAACAAAGTTATATTGATCAGAATAGTTTTGTGAGATTACAATAGATCTAAAAATCTGCAAGTATAAGTTGTATATGTGAACAAATCATATTGTTTGAGTTTAACCATTGATTCATAAATTCTCTTAACTGAGCTAGATTTAAAGATCCTTTCTATATTGAGGTACATCCAATGGAGTATCAAAAATTTTGATCATGAAGATAGCATGAGATTCCAGATACCTATTGACAGGCCAAGTGAGTGTTTGATCAAGGATGGTAGCATAGAGGTGCCCAATATCAAGTAACAAATTAAAATTTTAAAATCCTCTAACAAGGTCACACCTAACAGTGTGTTTGTAACCTTTAACAGGGTTGGCTCTTCACCGAGCTCACTTTAGAAGAGTGAAAATTTTTGGTTACCGGTCCCAAGTTGTTTTTTCCTTAAAAGGGTTTCCACGTTAAAAATCCATGTGTCAATGTATTTATGAGTCATTACTTTAGTGTTTTACATTACACTTAACTTAATTGGATTGATCGGTATACTCTAGATAATTTACTGTCTTTTGGTAAATTGATAGACTGCTAATCGGTAAATCTACAGTAGAAGGTTTTACAAAGCATTCTGAGTAGTAGTAAATTGATATAAGTATTTGGAGGCATTCATCTTATAGGATTGAAGATAACTAGAGGTATAATTTTGTGGTACTAAGATTTAAGGGTTGATTATTGGAATTTTTTTTGGCCACTGATTCACCCCCCCCCAACCCCCATTTATTACTATCATAAACTTTAAACTTTATAAACCAAAACTGCAATGCAAATGATAACACACTAAATGCCAACATAATAACACAATATATTTTGTTAAGGAAACCTTGTTAAAGGTAAAACCCAAGTGGGATTTAGCACCTACAAATATTGTACTGAGAGTATAGTATCCCTGTTAAAATATTTAGCCTTGTTAAGAGCTTATTACAACATTACAGTGCATAGTCCCTATTAGGAGTAAATAAAATTAGTAGGCTCACTCCCTAGGCACACTTCCCAAAGAAGGCTAAAGCCGCCCTCAATGATTCACAATCTAAACAAGTGTATATAAGAGATATACAATCAAGTGAATTGTCTGATAGCAACTATCTTTTCTTGGTTAGTTCCAATGAAGTATTCTTATCACAAACTCTGCTCTACATCCACCAACAAAACAAGCCTCACAGCTTACACTTCACTTCCTTTTCAATCTCTACTACATCTTTCCAAAAGAAAAGATCACTCATATATACCCTATTATAATAATTCATTAGGTCATCCAATTAAGCTTTCCTAATACACAAATAATTAATTAGGTCAGACAATTAGGCTTTTCCAATATACAATTAATTGTTTAACCCCTTGCTAAGATACACACGGTACCTATAACAAGTAAACATCAATTAAAATCCATCATTTATACTCCAAGATCCACAATCCATGCTCATAATTCATAATACACGCTACATGTCTGAATTTGGCCACCAAAATAGGTCTCCTCCAAAATACATGCCACAACTGATGTCACCAGTAGTTTTACAACAATCGATCAATAATGAACATTATTCAATATGTCCTTAGTCATCCCATAAGCTTGCATCTTCTGAAACATCTCCATATGTAAGATATACACAAAATACAAAGACCTTCTTTGTCAAGCATTACTGTCACAATCCAGAAACCAGTCTTCACTAAATCATCTGTAACATCACCAATATGTAACCTCAATTCAAGTGATCTTATGAATAAGTTCATCACACATCTATCTCCATATCCCTATCTTCAATCATTCTAAAACATTCGTACAGTGTCTGTACACTTCTGTCAGTCAAATAACCAGACTGTCCTCTTCACAGAAACATATGTTGACATCAATGACAAAACATGAATATCAACAACATGAATAGTATCCAAATCTGATATCATCTAACAATGTTATGGTTTTGTGGATGTTTTTTTTATACCTTAGCATCTTTATTTTCTTCATATGTGTTAAGTGGTTAAATAATTAGATTAATAAAGTTTAAAAGTGCAAAACATTGATTCACCCCTCCCCCCTCTCAGTGTTCCTTAATTCCAACACTCTTAACTCAATTTCATTCTTCTAATCCTTATTTTAATATGACATATATATCAAAATCACCATCCCTCAATTCAAACACATTACCGTCAACACAAAGGAGACTTGACACCCAATCTTACAACAATAATTCTAACCAATAGCATAAAAACAACACACTGCAATTCAACTTTAACATGTTGGTGTAGACACTAACACCAACTAGGTGGACATCCACAGAATAAAATACTCATCTAGACACCATTAACCATATATAACTAGAACAATCTTGGTGTATTATACAATATACTAATACAAGAGACAGATCACAAAATTTCTAAAATAATCTCTTCACATATTCACAGACACATCAATAGAGGGTTTATAAGACAATCATAACAATGACACCATAACTTGCACATGTTTGACAATAGAATGACAACACCAAATTCTACTAAAACATATCATTTTCATTAGAAATCTTGTGAGATCAAGTAGGTGGAGGATTAATGTCAATGACAGTACCAAATACCCACAGTATCCCCATTTGTCATTGATTGAAACATCTACTCTCTCTATCATCTTTTTTCCTTTTATCAACAACAACTAATCAGACCACCTACTCACTGATGCAAAGGCTAGTGGATCAATTTTCCAATGGTTAATTCAAGGGTAGAATAATCTAGTTGGTTGTGAGATATAACTACTTAATCATGCATCCAAACCTAGTCCACCATTCACTAGACTCCACACCCTAAGATCTGCACACACTCATCTTACCATCCACAAACTGGTTCAAAAACCATACTAACTCCTCACTACCTCTTAAGATATAAAATTTTCCACTACAAGATAAACCACATTCATCTCTCAATGACCAGAAACACGTGCTCTTGTATGGTACCCTACGACCTATCTGGACGGTTAACATATAGATTCCACCTTATCACTTCCCAAATGAGTGGCTTATTCAATGTTAAAACTAAAGGAGTTACATCTTAACACAGTATACATTTTTTGATCTAAATATGAAAGAGAAATAATACAAAATACAGAAAACCAACTTTATTACTTCAAAAGGCTTCCATACATTGACTTTCATTCATCGACTTGCTTCCCTATATCAACCTCTCTAACTATCCTTTAATTTCTCGGGCTATTATATTATAAATAGACATCTTTTATTCTCTTATAACCGACAACCAACTTTGGAACTACCCACAAACCGACTGTAACTGTCTAAAAATTGACTGTTATGCCTTATTGATGTTGACAACCGCCTATCTGTAACATTTAATCAATAGCTTTTGGCTATTGATAGATGACCTTCTTCTACCGATAAGTCTTCCTTATTACTAATAGTCATCTAGGACTTAACCAAAACCTTACTTCTACCCCTTAAACCCTTACGTTAGCCTTTTAGGCCGTATTTTTTCCACATGGAAATATTACATCTTTTTACACTTTTAGTGCATCTCATTACATATTGTCTCTTTTGGCCAAATAACAATATTTTAAGACCTTCTAGGTTCTTGTAGCCTTCATTTTCTCAAGGTCACCCAAGTGACCCCCGGTAGCCTTCCAAGCCTTAGGTGCTCCTGTACCATGCACCGTAAGGAATAGAACACACCAGTCTAGGAGACAAAGGATATACCTTGAACTTCTCCCCATAGACAAATTCACCATCTTAAGGATTTATTTAGGAGGGACAATATGACTTCTTATTCTGAAACCTTCTCTATCAAAAAGTGACATCTGATAGTAATGTGCTTATTCATTGAGTGCATTACTAGATTCTTTGGAATGTGTATAGAACTAGTACTATCATAGATAAATTGAATGGGCTCAACATACATCAATTTATGTCCTTAAAAATCTACTTCATCCGAAAAAATTGAGTGTAACAAGAAGCTGGAGCAATGTATTTAGCTTTTGTTGTGGATAAGGAAGTTTAATCCTACCTTTTTATTGAAACAAGAGACCAACCTATCACCCAAGAAAAATGAAATGCTAATGGTGTTTCTTTTTTCATCCTCACAGCTATCCCAATCAGCATTATTGTAAGTCATCAATGAGAAATCAACATCGTTTCTATACCACAAAACATAATCCAGAGTTCCCTTCAAATATTTGATGAGACCAATTTCCACAATCTAAATAAATGTATCTTGTTCTTGTTGGGAAAATGGGTGTTGTAAATCCTTCATAACAATGTTTTTAATCATAATATTTTATTTATGATATAAATATTGCACCTAGGAGCACCTAGATGGGCATGCAACATATAGAGATTCCCTGGAAATATTCTCAGGGCCTGCTTGACTTCCCAAATGGATCAGTAACTAGGTTGTGAAACTCAACTCAGGGATTGGACATCCAAACTAAGAAGCTATCTTTCTCATTGTGAATGCTCATTTATTTTTCAAGCTAGGGTGCGTGAAATTGAAATGGGTCTGCAATGTATATGCACTAACTTCCTACCAAATTTGTGCTAACCTACAACTTTAAGGAAAGAAAATCTTAAAAGTAAATGATGGAATTGAACTTAATTCAAGTTCTTAATGGAATTCAAATAACAAATTGAACTCATGCAAACAACTACCACAAATTTAAGGATGTGCAGACATGAACTACTCTGTCTGCCTTTGGTTGCAGGAACAGTCATAGGAAATCACTTCCAGTGGCTACAGGAATAAACAAACTGCCAAACTTGCTAATGAAAGTGAAAGAAACTAATGCTATAAATTAAAGGAGTTACTCACCAAGTGGGCCTCTTGAGGGATTACTTAGAGCTTGATTACACACTTATAAACTCAAAACATAACTTCTTTATTCATACTTGCAATAGATATTATTTACAAATCATTGTTGAAAACAACATAATTGTATTAAAAACTGATATGCTAATACATGAAGTCTCAATCTATTATTGAGATAGCTTCTGAGGAAGTCCAACTTCTTATTTACAACAGAAAATTCATTAACTAAATAACCACTAAAATACACTAAAATATTGACGTCGAAGAGATGGGCAGATCAAAATTATTGCAACACTAGAAAGGAGGAGGAAACTATCCACAAAATAAGGAACAACATAATTGTTCAACAACATAAAGAGTAGATATAGAATCCACTATCTCCTAGATTGATTCCACATTAATAGTAACCGTATGAATTTATTCACATGAGTTTTGACCAGTTCATCAGTAGACTTCTTCAAATGTCAATTCTTACTGATATGCATGGACTTGGTCTTCAAAGGCATGACTTGCTTAAGTGCCATTTATTGATCACTTCTTCCTTTAATCTTTCTGCATCATAAATGTTAATAAGCACAAAACATGTAGCACATAGATATTCATTCATTACTTTATTATCCATTCCTCAATCCATAAGTAAACTAACATATCTATATATTTCATATTAACTATAAAAGAGTGTCTATTTCCCATAATAGAGATATAGAAGCTTAAGTTCAAGGTCCATGAGTTTAAGTTCATCAGACTATCCTAAAGCGACTAAGAACCATAGCTAATGAAAAAACTACTAAGAACACCTAGGAATAGGACATACAAAACATGAAAAAGTGACATAATATCTAAAATAATACTTGAGCTCGTCATTTACCCCCCACTAATCCCTTGTTGGTCCTCCAGTAATAGAAAAATTTCTTACTCTTGTATTAATCTTGTAGTCACTGGTTGAACTCTGTCCTGATCCACCATTCTTTAGATTCTAGTAGTATCCCTTCATTGTCTCCAACCTCTTCCATCTAGACCTTTCTACTGATAGATCATAGGCTACCCCATCCTTTTCATTTCTTAGAAAGGGAAATAAGAGTATTGGAGGTTGAAAAGTGAGTGGAAGCCAATCATGTGCTTCTTTCCTACCCAGCAAGATATACCTCAGAGCTCTCTATGTTGTTGCATGATAATTATGTGGGAGATTTGGTTCACCTTTATTAAGGTCCCCTATCAATATTTTCCATCTTTGGATGAGATGAGTGAAGAATATATTTCCTTCATTCCCAGTAATTTTCTCATATTCCCTAAATGTTTGTTCCCTCAAGTTTGAAAGTCTGACCCTCTTCTCTTTCTTATCTAGGTGCCGCATAATTATCTACCAAGTATATTAAAAACCATGAGGCTCATGACATTTTTCCCTCAATGTAAGTGTAATATTCTTCCCTTCTTCTCTATGTGGCCTCGCTTGAATACCCTAGCTAATCTCATTTTGAATCTAGGACACCAATTCCCTTAATTGAATATCTCCAACAAACAACAATGGTTTCCAATTAGTATAATTTGGGATAGAAAATTTATGTAAAAAAAATCATTGAGAAGGTTCTTTATGGTTGCAGGAGAAGACTAACATTCCTATCAAAACTCTTCAGGTGTTTCTAGAGAATGGTTTAAATCTTTAGCAATCCTCATTAACTTGAAATTTAGATATTTTTCTTTCATATACATGGAATAGATCCTTGGAGCTTCCCTTCACTACATTAACAATGGGACCAGAGTAGATATTGTGCTCATCTTTTCTTTAAGTGCAAAAATTTCATCATTTTTATGTTCAAGTTCCCTTCTCTGATTTTCAATAAATTTTTGCATCCTAGCTTACTCAAGTTCCCATTTAGTTTTTTGATACAAAATATTCTTAAAGAACTCCAAAGACATTGAATAACAAGTAAGGGAAATAGGAATTTTATGCTCAAATGTTATTCCTTTCTTACCTTCCTGATTTGTGTTTGATGGAGGTTGTTCTGACCATAACCCAAGCTATAATACTGGTGGTTTTGGATGAAATACTAGTTGTTCCTCCAATTTTTCTACAGCAGCTATGAGATCATCAAGGCCTTGGCATTCCAGACCTTCTACTATTTTTATTCTTCCTCTTGAATTCCTACATCCTGATGAGCAGTGGGAATGTCTTCTCTCTCTACTTCTTCATGAAATTCATTACTCTCCTCAAGAACATTAACTTTCTCAATAGGTGTTCCACATGAATCTTCTTCTCTTATTTCCATCTCTTCTAGTTCACATTCCTCAACAGGATCTTCCATTTGTACATCTTCAGTGGGTATAGACTAGGGACTGTTGGTAACATAGACTTCTTCCTGAGGAATTTTCTGAAGGGACTCAAAATTTTCAACAAGAATACTCATGGTCATATATTCACTCTTCTCTCTATCCTTTCTATTAATCATGTAACTTCTCCTTTTAGGAGTCACTTTACTAGTTGTGGAAGTATTTTTATAACTTACTTTTTGTGCAGGCTTCTCTAGAGGAGTAGTGGTTATAGGAGGAGGTGTTTTCTCCTTTTTCCTCCATTTATATCTAGGGATAACAGATTCAAGAAACTTCTCTTCTTCAACCTTTTTAACAATTTCATCAATTTTCCCTTTCCCCTTTTCTTTTCTGGTTGATGCCCTAGTCCTTATATTTATTTGAGATGAAGTACTAGGGTTTTCAACAAGGGTTCCTTTAATATTACCAGTTGATGGATCCACTAACTCATTAGGGTTTTCTTGTAATCATGTGGTTGTAGGAAGCTCATCATCACAGGAAGCCCTAGAGGATGAGGCCCACATTCTTACTTTTGCAACCCCCCTAGAAGTAATAATTCTTTTCATAACAGACCTACCACTGGGTCCTATATTACCTATCTGAAACCTTATGGTAGCTAAAAATTCCTCCCTGGTCATCTAGGAGATATCCCCTAATGATATTTTTACCAATAATTTAATCAAACAGTGATGAGTAACAGAATGGGGCCTACCTCTTTGCATTTTGCCGACACTGTTTATGAGGAAATTATAGAGGCAATTTGTCACATTGACATGCAATTCATAATACATATGGCACAAAAAATTGAAGTGCATAAAATGAAAGTATTAATGCATGCCCTCACATGTCATGTATCTGATGATATATACTGCTACCTCAACCCAGATAGAGACAACGATATCCTTCTAGTCCTATATTTATCAACCACAAGAGAACAGTCTAAGGAGTGTGTAAATTGAGCTATGGTTGTCCTTGCATCATGTGACTCGGGATAATTTTCTGCCTTAGTTGTGAGTCCAATGACTTCTATAATTATCTCCTTAGTGCCTATGACTCTTAATCCCTTGACTATCGCTTCACCATTAGAGAATTTTTTTGCAAATTTTCATGCAATGTCTTAATCATACCCATTCAGCTTTAGAAAATAATCCAAACATCCATAGTTCTTAAGTTTTCCTACACAGAATTGGTCCTAGATCAACATTGTATGCACTATAGGTTCATTCTTAATAGGTGGTCCACCCATGGTGTATACCAGAATCTTTCTCAAATTTCAACGAAAGACAACAAGCCCTTCTCAAAAGCTCCCAAGAACTAGAAGACCAACTTTTCGCAATTCAAAACCTATGTAATTGGTAGCTCAATCAACCCTTAATTCCTTCTCCAACTATGTTCTTCATTAAAATGTACCCTCAACTACTCCCAAGCTCATAAAACCCTCTATTATTTCTAAATTTAGGCTCTATAATTTTGGTAACTTATAGAAAGATTACTCAAGAAGGTACCAGTTCTAGGGTTTTTTTTCATTGCAAGAGAAATTAATTAGGAAGTACTCAAAAATATTTGGAAAATATTTCAAATGCCTCATATGTCACATCAAGATCATTCAAACTTTCAAAAGTTGGAGGATTAATGATGACTTGACATTATGGTTTAAGAAAAATGTGACATGGAGATGACATGTCTAAGACATTCCCCTGACCCCACTAAAACTTGTACATATGTCCACACATGTGAAAAAAAGTGGACAAGTTGGACAATCAATATGCAAAATATACATATATTAATTAAACTATAGTATAATAAATGGATCTAGCAATAAATAAACATAAATGCCTACCTTTTTGGGATGCAACATGAATAATTAATTCAGATATGTATTGTACATGTCTTTCAGTACTCATGTTGATGTCATCTTGGCTTAAAGTGTGGTGGAATAAATCAGAAAAAAGGATTTTGGAATGAAGCTGGCAGACAAGTGGCATGGAATGACGGTGGTTTTTTATTGCGAAGAAGAAGTGCATCCACTGAACATGGAAATATTTATTATGAATGTGCATGCAAAAAGATTTAGAGGGATGATGCAGCATGAAGTCTTTTGAATTATTCTGTAGGAAACTCGAGTTCCTTTTGAATTTTAAACTGCTACAGGAACTCTTCTTTGGTGGCATCCTTGTGATATAATTTGAGCCGATGACGATTGACCAACAATTTGAACCATACATTATCAATTGTAGACAACTGAACTACACCATTATCAAAGATTTCAACTATCTCATACGGGCCTAACCCTCTGGTCTACAAATTACCCATGTTATCTTTATATCTGGAGCCATACAGAAAGGCATATCCTCAAGAGAAAAATTGATTTTCCTTGATATGCTTATCATGTCATTTCTTGCATTGATTTTATACTAACTCTATGTTCTGCAGGGCTAATTTTTGAATTTCATCAAGAGCATTAAGTTGCATGATCTTGTCCTTTTGTTCTGTAGAGAGATCTATTTGAAGTTCCAATGCAATTCTAAGGGCCTTATTCTCAAACTCAATAGACATGAAAACAACCTTACCATATAGAATTTTAAAGGGTAAAAAAACAATTTTTGTTTCCAGGTTGTTCTATACACGCATACTCCTTCAGAGAGCATGTTTGCCCAATATTTCCAAGTTTCACTATCTTGGTTAGGATTGATTCAATTTCTCTTTTGGTAATATTAGTTTTCCCATTGTCCTGTGAGTCATAGGGACTTGATTTCCTGTGTCTGATATTATATTAATTGATCAATGTTTTTATCAATATTCATGTGAATTGAGCCCCTTGATCAGTCACAATTTCCCTTGCCACTCCAAACCTTGTAAAAATCTCCTCATATAGAAACTCTGCAACTTCATTTTCCCTAGCATGTTTCATAGGCTTAACCTCTACCCATTTTGTTGCATAATCAGTGCATACCAAAATATATGAGTTACCATTTGAAGGATGATCTATTTGTCCAACAAATTCCAAACCCCATTTTTCAAATGGTGTGACAACAACTTAAGGAAACAAACACATCTCATTAGATTTAGTAGGTCGACCCATTCTTTGGCATCTTGTTAGTAATAACTGAGAGGGGGGTGAATCAGTGGCCTCAAAAATATTCCAATAATCAACCCAAAAACTTAGTACAACAATATTAAGCCTCTAGTTATCTTCAGTCCTATAAGATGAATGTCTTCAAATACAATTATCAAATTACTACTGCTTGAAATGCTTTGTTAAACCTTATACTGTATGTTTACCGAATAGTAGTCTATTAATTTACCGAAAGATAGTAAATTATCTAGAGTATACCGATCAATCTAGTTCAGCTATGTGTAATGCAAAATAGTAAAGTAATGACTCATAAACACATTGACACACGAATGTTTAACATGGAAACCCTATTAAGGGAAAAACCACTTGGGACTAGTAACCCAAAATTTTCACTCTTTTGAAGTGAGCTCGGTGAAGAGCCAACCCTGTTAAAGGTTACAAACACACTGTTAAGTGTGACCTTGTTAGAGAATTTAAAAGTTTAGTCTGACACTTGATATCAGGCATCTCTATGCTACCTTCCTTGATCAAACACTCACTTGGCCTATCAATAGGTATCTGGCATCTCATGCTATCTTCATGATCAAAATTTTTGATACTCCTTGGGATGTATCTCAATATAGAAAGGATCTTTAAATCCTGCTCGGTTAAGAAAATTTCTGAATCAATGGTTAAACTGAAACAGTATGATCTATTCACATATACAACTTATACTTGTAGATTTTCAAATATATTGTAATCTCATAAAACTAATTTGATCAATATATCCCTTTTAATACCTTTGCTCCACTTTAGTTCTGCTCGGTGATGTTTTGCTTTGTTGCTCGGTGTCTGCAGAAAACTTTAGCTCTTTCCTTGTCTTGATTGATCAAGATTGTATGAAGTTTCTCTTCAGCGTCCTCTTTTCATTCATTCACCCACTCCAATCATAATGAATTAAGTTGTATCTTTTATAGACATGGTATTACCATTGTTAGGTTTTTTATTTTCTTGATCTTGGTGTGATCCGCAATCTTAGCCAATTAGATTTAAAGAAAAACTCCTATTTTATCTCACAGAGATCTTCTTTGCAACTAAACAAAATAGCTTTAAATCCTTTACTTATCTTTGGCTTTATCTTGTCGATGAAAATAATTTAACTACCAGTTAAGTCCATATTTAGCTCTACCAGCTAGATATTTTTTTATTTTTGTACTCAAGTTAATTTTGGTTTTTTAACTCTTTGATAGCTTCGGTCAACACTCCAGTTCTCCTTGGGCTTCTCTATCAGTTTACACTATGATTATGGCCATCGATTATGCTTGTGATTCTTCTTGTCAGTGTTCTTGCTTGGGCATCACTGTGAATTGACTTTTGGTGATCTTTGTTCATCGGGTTCCACTAGCTATCGGTGTTTAAAGTCACATTGTGAATGCTTGTCTTTTATGCATTACTGATAGCATAATATCTTTCTCTTTGATTCTCTAAATTCTTTGACACTTTGATTATAACCGATTATATTATATCAAGTTGACATCAATGACAATACAACCCATTAACTGATTTAATGTCTTGCATTATCCTTCTGCATTTCGGTGATCAACTTAGCATCTTCAAATATTCAAATAGTTACATGTCATCAATCTCTCCCTTTGGCATTGATGGCAACACACTACATTATCATACTATACTATCACTAATACAATATGAAATATAACAATTTCATCAAGCTTTCCTATTGTAACTATTACAAATGTCTGGCTTTTGGTAAGCTCAAAATAGCTTAGATTTGTTTCTTACAGAATGATCATCTTCAATCTTCAATCCCTTCATTGGATAGATGTAGCATCTAATGTCTCTCTTCTGATATGTGTTCTACCTTTATTTTTCCTATGCTTGATAATCTCTTTTTCCTTTGACAATAATTTCTCTCTTGTAGGAACTCTCTCCCTTTGTTACTTCTCTCCCTTAGATGGATATTTCATATGTAATCAATTTCTCTCCCTTTGAATATTGATTAACTCTTCCTTTCGATTCTCAGGAACCTCACTTCATGGATAATAATATAATCTCTCCATTATGATTCAATGAGATAATCTTGATGACATGTAACTAATTAAATGTTTGACAATGTTAAGTTGAAAATAATGTAAGGCATTAAATCAGTTAATGGTTTGTATTGTCATTGATGTCAACTTGATATCATTTGTAAAGTCATGTACAAAATGCCAAAGAATTCAGAGAATAAATGGAACAAAGGTTATGCTTTCAACAATGCATAAAAGTCAAGTATTCACTAAGTGATAGATAACATCGACGGAGTGCACACCATTCTTAAAGGCAAAGAAGAAAAGTCACAGTGATACCCGACGAGCAGAAGACAGTTTTCCCCAACAAAGAAAACCACAGGATGCCCGACAAGCTAAAAATAGAGTTACCCAATGGATGGAGATCCTGAAGCTAACTGAAGTCACACCGATGGAATTGACAGTTGTAATTGACGACTAACTGAAGAGTTGACCGACGAAATAGAAAGTTCAAAAAATGACAAAATATCTAGCTGGCAAGAGCTAAAGATAGACTTAACTGGTTGTTTTCTTTGTTTTATTCGACCAGATTTAAGTGATTGATTTAAAGAATATTTGTACAGTTGGCATAAAGATAACTATGAGATAAATCAGGAGTTATGTTTTAAATCAGATTGGCTGGATTTGTTTTCACACCAAGAATCAAGAATCAATGAATATTTTGTCTATATAAGAGACAAGCTTAATTCATTTCTGTATCACATGAAAAGAGATTAAGGGGAGTGAATAGAAAGAGGATGCTGAGAAGAAACTCATGAAGAACAACTTCATGCAGTATTGATCAATCAAGCTGAAGGAGAGCTAAGGAATTCTACAGACACCGACGAACAGTGAGCACAGCATCACAAAGTAGAAAGTATGGAGCACAAAAGAATTGAATTGATACAATGATCAGAGAGGTAATGTACTTAAATAGATCTGAAAATCTACAATTCAAGTTGCATTAGAAATAGGTCATTTTGTTTCAGTTTAACCATTGAAGCATCAAGTCTCTTAACAGAGCAGGACTTAATAGTCTTCTATATATTGAGGTACATCCCAAGGAGTGCCAAAAAGTTTGATTCATGAAAGTACCATTGGATATGCCCAATGCCTATTGATGGTCTAAGAGAGAGGCTGATTCAACGATGGCAGCATTAGATGCCCGATACTAAGTGACAACCTATATGTGTAAAATCCTCTAATAGGGTCACACCTAACAGTGTGTTTGTAACCTTTAACAGGGTTGGCTCCTAACAGGGCTCACTTCAGAAGAGTGAAAATTGGGGTATCGGTCCCAGTGGTTTTTTCCCTTAACAGGGTTTCCACGTTAAAATCCATGTGTTATGTGTGTATGGTTTATTACTTTACTGTTTTACATTTCACATATGCATTTCTAGATTTATCGGTATACTCTGCATATTTACTGTATTTTGGTCAATAGTTATATTGTTTATCAATAATCAAGGAGAATAAGGACAGACAAGGAAAACCAATAGATAATTAATCATTATAAGTATTTCATGGCATGCATCTTGTAGGGACATAATAATCTGAAGTTTATTTGATTGGTGGTTAGAATAAGGATAAGTTTTTGAGGCCACTGATTCACCCCCCCCCCCCCCCCCCCACCTCAGTTATTACTAATAATTGGTATCAGAGCTTGTGTGCTTAGAAGGAAGGTTTCAAGACCTAAGACAAAGATCACAAGATGAATAGACGAGATGTGCCCAAGTTGAACAAAAATAATTTTGCTTCATGGCAAAGCAGGATAAGACTCCACTTATTAGGTATTGATAATGATGTTACTCAATTCCTTGAAACTAAATATGTGTTGCCCACAGGAGCACCAACAGTTGAACAAATGAGAGAGAATCATGAACATAATGGCATGATGATAGAGCTTGCGTCCTCACTCTTCAATGCTAAATTTGAAGATGTCAAAGAATGCAAAACTGCAAAGAAGATGTGGGAAAAATTGAAGCTTGTACATGGTGGTGATAAAAAAATTTTGAGAGACAAGGCAGAAAGCCTTAGAGGAAAGTTTGATGATCTCAAAATGAAAGAAGGAGAAAACATCACTTAGTATAGCATGAGAATTAAAGAAGTAGTCAATGCTATCCAAGGATTTGGAGGTGTACTGGAAGAAGATACAATGGTAAGTAAAATTCTAAGAACCTTACTGCCTACTTATGCTATTAGAGTATCTTCCATTCAAGAAATGAGAGCAGTAGAAAATAGAAATGTTACTCTAGATAGTTTAATTAGAAGACTGATTTCATTTGAGATGAATAACTTTGATAATAGTTTCTTACCAAACATAGAGTCTACATTTAAAACTTTTATGATAATAAGTAAATCAAGTCACAAAAACACTATGAGAAAAGATAGTGATAGTGAAAGTGAAGAAGATGATCTTGATGAAATAGAAGCACTTATGGCTAGAAGAATGCAGAGAGGCAAAGCTAAATACAAAGGTAAATTACCACTTATTTGTTTTAATTGCAAAGAGATTGGACATTTTGCTGCAAGATGTACTAACAGAAGAAAGGATGACAGAAGTAATGACAGATCTTTTTAGAAGAAGTCTGACAGGGGTGATTATAGAAGCTACCGACAATCAGAAAGAAGAGATACCTGAGACTATAAGGACAAAGGAAAGAAGGTCAGCTACCTAGCTAAATTCAAGGATGATGATACTGACACCGGATCTGATGAAGACATCGAGATGGTGTTTGTGGTTGTAAAGGATGATTCAGATGATGATGAAGAAAGGTATGTAGAAACAGCTCTCATGTCTAAAATTAGTAAAAATGATGTTTGGATCATAGATAGTGGCTGCACTCATCATATGACCGATGATAAGCAAAAGTTTGAGACTTTTGAATACTACAAAGGTGGATCGGTAAGAATGGGAAATGACACACCTTATCCAGTTGAAGGTAGAGGAACAATAATGTTGAATAACTAGATAAAATTTGAAAATGCTTATTGGGTAAATGGATTGAATTATAATCTATTGAGTATTTCTTAGTTGAATAATTTAGGTCACAAAGTAGCATTTGAAAATAAAAAGGCAAAGATCTTCAACAAATATGGAAATCTGATTGGTACCGGTGAGCAGACAAAAGGTAACTTATTCTATTTGAATGATACTGACTCCACTTGTTTGATTTCTACAAATGAAGACATATGGTTGTGGCACAAAAGACTGTGTCATGTGAATTTTGACAACATGATAAGAAATGCAAAAAGAGAAATGTCAGAGGCTTACCAACAATGATCAAGCCCGACAACATCATGTGTAAAAACTGTCAAAAAGGTAAAATGACAAAGTCTAGTTTCAAAAGAAAAACCCATACATCTGATGCAATTCTATAATTAGTCCATACTAATTTATGTGGACCCATGAGGACAAAGAGTTATTATGGAGATAGATACTTTATTATCTTTGTTGATGATTACTCTAGAATGATGACAGTCATGTTTCTAAAAGATAAATCTAAAGCATTCAAGATGTTTAAATGGTATGAGGCTTTGGCAGAGAAAAAAAGTGGTAAGGATCTAAAATTTTTGAGATCATATCAAGGAGGTGAGTTTATATCAGATGAATTCACTAAATTTTGTAATGAGCATGGTATAAAAAGATGGGTTTCTGCACCAAGAACACCACAGCGAAATGAAATTTCTGGGAGAAGGAACAGATCAATAGTTTATTGTGCTAGAACACTGATGATAGAAAAAGGCATCACCCAAATCTTCTGGAGGGAAGCTGTCATTACTGTTGTCTACACACTTAACAGAGTACAATTGAAGAAAGACACCAAGAAGACACCTTATGAGCTATGGTATGGATACACACCCAATGTGAGTTATTTCAAAAATTTTGGCAATCAATTTTATATGTTAAAAGATGATAGAAATGAAAAAATTGACTCCAAGAGTGATGAAGGAATTTTTCTAAGATATTCTACCAAGAGAAAGGCTTACAAATGTCTAAACAAAGCCTCTAACAAAATTATTGAAAGTACACATGTAAAGATAGATGAATTTGCAGAGAAGAATGAATAGGAAAGCACTAAAGAACCAGAGGACTACAATAAGTTCACTTACATCAAGGAACTTGAGACTCTAACCTACCAACAAGGTAGAGCCCCTCAGCTACAAATCATTGCTCCTGAGCATCAGGCTGCAAATACCGACGGTCAGAATAATGATCAAGACAATGTGCAAGGTGATGAAGAACAAAATGAAAATCAAAATAATGATCAAGCTAATAGATAAAGGAATGTACCTATACTTGCAAAATATGTAAGAAGGAACCATCCAGAGGTCCAGATCATAGGAGATAAGAAAGCTGGTACAAGAACAAGAAGTAAGTCTTTAAACTCAAATTGTTTAATTTGTGAGTTTGAGCCAAAATCTGTCAATACTGCACTAGATAATGAGGAAT